>MU863977.1:42437-134570 GCA_033296885.1 Triangularia verruculosa | reverse complement strand
ACAAGCGAGTGGATCGATTTCGCACGCGATACAGCTCTCTACCTGCAACATCAATTTCCTCCACCATACCAAGATATCTTCGATTCTAGTTAAGGCAAAAATTGTTCTTACACTTAAAGCCCTTAAAAATAACCCTAAGCTAAGCCTCAAAGCTACAGCGAGGCTTTATTCTGTACCTTATACTACCCTCCATCGCCGACGCGCTAGTAAGCCTACACGGCGCGATATTCCAGCTAACTTATATAATCTAATGGATCTAGAGGAGCAGACGATAGTTCAATACGTCCTTAAGCTCTCTGCACGCGTATTCCCACCTAGATTAAGTGGTGTGGAAGATATAGCTAACCAATTGCTACGCATATACGACGTACCTCCTATTAGTAAACGCTAGGCCTATAACTTCGTTAAACGCTAACTACAGCTCCATATACGTTTTACGCGTAAATACAATTACTAAAGGGCTAAGTGTAAGGATCTAAAAGTTATTACCGAATAGTTTACGCTTATATAAAATACTAAAGCTAAGTACGGTATTATAGATAATAATATCTATAATTTCGATAAAACTAGGTTTATAATAGGTATTATCTTCGCGGATATGGTAATTACGACCTCGGACGGCCTTAGTAAAGCGAAACTAGCCTAGTTTGGTAACTGTAAATAGGCGATTGTAATTTAGGGAGTTAATGTTCTCAGCTAGACTATCCTTCTTTTTATTATCTTAGCCGCGTAATACTACCTTATTAACTAGTATACCGAGTATAATTTCCCGGCCGATTAGTATATTGTAATTACCGATAATAACTGGACTATTAATCTAATAGGCTTAAATTAGATTAAATACTTCGACTATTATATAGCGTCCTGTATAAAGGGTAAATACCGGCTGTTAATCCTTAACGGTTACGAAAGCTACTACTCGACCGGATTCGAACGCTATTATTAGTAGAACAATATTATTACGCTCTATATACTTCTATATTCCTCTTACCTTCTTTAACTACTCGATATTAACTGCTTTAGACCGTTAAAATAGGCGTACGGTCGTTAGATCGAGGACTTAATATACGTATATATTAATTACGTAAGTAAAGTCGAGTTCCTTTATACTTTCCGCGAGGCCTTTTTCGCCTTTATAATGGAGAAGAATATATAGGGTAGCTTTACAGGTGTTAGCCTTATACTGTACAATCTAGAAAGGGTGCTTTTTAAGTTGGATATAAAGCTTCGTATATTAATACCCCCGACCTTACGGTCCGGCACTCTATAACCTTGGGTATTCCAGATACTATAAAATCCTTAAGAAGCTAACTTACAGTTAACGCTTATTAAGACTTGTATTACTAATTATTAAAATAGCTCCCCGACTTTAATATTAGCTATAGTAGACCAGCTTACTAAAGGTATAATAGCTATAATGTATTAGGTGGTTCTCTTTCGTGCAAAGAACGCTTTACTTTGTAAGGTTAACGAGGCCTTAAGCAAGTACCGGAGAGTTAAAAGAATACGTATATAGCTTGGAGGATCACTTACTATGCAAGATGTACAGGATCTACTGGACTAGAAGGCCGTGGGTGGGGAGGTAGTAGAAGAAATACAGCCGGATAGCGGTAGTGTAGGGGGGGTTCGTACGAAGGTTCGGTGCTGTGGTGTGTGCGGTAAGCCTGGCTATAATATCCGTACGTGCCAGGAGGTTGCAGAAGAGTCTGATTCAGCTGTTTCTGATGTAATTGTAGTAGGTTAGTAGTATTGTTGTTTTGCAATTAAGGATGGTTGTAATAGGGTAGTAGAAATCGATCCACTCGCTTGTCCGATCCGCTCGCTTATCAAATACGTTATACTATACTATTATTTAATAAAGTTTTCTAAGTTTCGGGCCCAGTTTTTACCATTTTTATAATATTATAAGTTAAATATAAACTTATAAAGTAATTAAAATTTACTATTTTACTTATTCGACTTTTATATCCCTCCTACTTATAAAAACTTAAGTCTTTATAAATAAAAGTATCTTTATTTTTATTAAATAAAATATATATAAATATAAATATCGAATATATATATATATCTGTTCGTAGTGATTTAGGTCCTTGTAAATAGGGGGGATGTAAAGGTTAAGTAGGTAAAGTAGTTAATTTTAATTATTTTATCAACCTATATTTAACTTATAATATAGATATTTAATATTATAATAATATATAATTGATTTCTATATTTACTTATTAATTAATCTCTAATATCTTTTAATATCTTGTAATATCCTCTAATATCCTCCGATATTATTATTTCCTCCCGGTTATAAATAATTACTTCTCTATTAGCTATTAACTATATTATTAATATTCTAGTTTTTTAAATGATTTATTTTATTTTATTATTCTCTTTTTATTTCCTTTGATAAATGTAATATCTTCTTATATTTAATCGATGTAACTTTAATACTTTAAGGATTTTAAAATATAAAAAGTTAAAGTAAAGTATATTTTAAGAAAGTCGAACTTAAATATAAATATAATTACCGATATTACTTCGGTAATTATAATTACTTTAACTTTATTAATATCGTTAATAATTATATTTAAGCTATAATTATAATACCCGAAGTATATAAGAATAGTAATCTTATCAATAATAATATTTGTTAATATAATTAATATTTTATTAATAATAAGGATATTTTTTAATAGGAGTTAATTAAATTTAATAATTCTAAAGTATAATAAATTAAGAAAGGTTTTATAAATATTTTTTTATATACGGGAGTCTTTTATTATAACTTAAATATATTTTCTATAATATACGATAGCTTTTTATAACTTTCTTATAACGTTTATATTAAAATATACGTAAATATATTAGAAGTCTAAAAGCTTATAATAATTCTTCGTATAATATGCCTTTTAATATAGTAGGGTATACTATACTGCAGTTTAATAACGCTTTTTAGTACCTCGGGCCCAGTTTTTACTAATACTATAATATATATATATATATTAAAGGTCGTATATATATTTATATATATTAGAATATATATTAATATATATTAGAATATATATTAATATATATATTATATTAGATTGATACGTCGAAGATTTAAATATATAGATTAATATAAAGCTTAATAGTAATATATAAAGTAAGTGGAATTGGGTATAATAATTGTTATAAGGTTTGGAAAGTCAAATAGACCTTCGTCGGTTAGAAGACCCCTTAATATATACTATTCCTTCCTTTATTACGGTCTTCCTATTCTTCCTACCGGCCTAAATAGGCCTTTGTTGGAGCGTGAGAGCGGGCCGTGCCGGGGAAGTCTTTAATTGGCCGATTTCTTCCACTTTTTCAACTTTTCATTATATAAAGAAAAATCCTTTAATTTTTAACGAATTTGCATACCAATTTAAGATTAGTATAGCCTATATAATATCGTGGTATTAGTAAAAGCTAAGCCCGAGCGTACTAGAAAACTTAATTAAACTATAATATAGTATACCTTACTATACTTAAAAACACCGTATATTAAGAATTACTATAAACTTAAACTTTAAATATACCCGTATATACTTTAATATAAACGCTATAAAAAAGCTACGAAAAGCTATTAAACGCTATATAAAGTATATTTAACTTATTAATAAAGTATAATAAATTAAGGAGATTTTTATATATATTTTTTAATATATATAGTCTTTTATTATAACTATTATATTCTATTAATAATTATTAAATTATTAAATAAAGCCTTTAAATATATTATATTCTTAAAGTAAATACTAACGAATATACTGCCGTATAAATTTAATATCTTTAAATATTTACTTAAATACCGGAAAATCCTTTATTATATAATTAAAACTTATTAATAATACTATAGTAACTACTATAATTAAAGTAACTATAGAAAATATAACCGAACTATTAATAAACTTCATTCGTATATTGCTTATATTAAGCTTTTATACTTTAAAGTACTTTTATTATACCGGATATATCGAATAAATATTTAAAAATATCGAATCGATCGAGAAATATATAGCGACTTTAAAAAAATGGAAGAAGTTAATTAATAAACCCGAGTATAAAGCGTATTATAATTAGTTAATAAAGAAATAATTACTTATAGCTAGGAAAAAGTAGCGATAACGGAGAAGTAATCGAGGGAAGGAGGTATATATCGGTTATAAGTTATTATAATATTATATATCTATAACGTTAGTAAAATATAAGCTTATAAAGTAACGCTAGATAGTAAAGAATTAATTAATAATTATATATAAATATTAGTTGTATCGTTATAATAATATATATATATATACCATCCGTTAAATATAGGCTTATAAAATAACTAAAACTAACTACTCCACCCACTCGACCCTTACATCCCCCCTACTTACAAAGACCTAAGTCCTTATAAGCAGCTATATAATATATTATAATATATTAAAATATTAGCCTTATAAGTTTACTTAAAGGCTTAAATATTTAAATTTAAAACTTTATTTTCTTAATAAAATAATATTTATTAAAGAAAAATATTATGTAAGTAATATTATTATATAATATAAATACTATATAATAATATAATATAATATTAAAATATTATAATTAATAATTTTAAATATAAATAATATTATAAAAGTTTTAAAGTTTAGTTACTAATATCTAAAGTATTAAGAGAGGTCATTTACTTCCCTTATCTCTTATTGGGACCTAGGCTCCACTTCGCTCCGCTTAAGCTACCTATACTTTAAGTATCTATTTAATTAAAGCACCTGTTTAATAGCTTCTTTCTCAATTCATCACCTTTACTATACCTTATTCTAACTATATATTAGACTACTATATTAGTTACTTTTAAGTATTATAATTAATTAATTAACTTTATGTATTAAATATAATAATTATACTTCTTTCAAAAATCAATGAAATAGTAAACTTAGCTACAGACTTATATATTCCCTTTGATTTGCCTAATTCATGGCGACCTAAACATCTTTCCCCAACCCCAGCAACTTCCACCCTAAAGATCGCTAGCTACAGGATCCTGCCAGCTTGAAAGATATCAAGTTGCATTTTGAACAGGAACTAGGCTGTGCTTTAGCATGAAGTGAGCTGGAACTCCTCCCGAAGACGTATTCTTAAAAGGAAATGGAAAAGGTAATCAGTGCTCTCTAGCTTAGCTTAGCCAACTTCATCAGCCGGTTTGACATGTCGCTCTACAATACCGATGGCGCACAACATGATGAAGGGATTGTGCAATCATGACTTTAGACGACCCGTTCCAGGTTCTGGTGGAGAGAATAAGGTGTTCTTAAGTTTCCTCGAGAGGTACCTACACTGCAGGCTCATCTGATCACACTCTGGGTTTGTGAGGACCGAATTGGGGCTTTTCCGAGTCCCTAGGACAAGTAGACCCTTTTTAGCCACGAGCAAACAAGGGTTGACGGCCCATTGTTTCCACCAATGAACCGCATTTCTCCGCATCAAGCTTGTATTTTGCCGGCTCCAAGCCCGTACAACAAGGAGGTACTGCTACCTCTGGTGAACCCCTGAATGCCGCATAAGCGGAGCCAGGCACTGCAACGCAAGTTCTTTGCTGTCCATGTACATTTTAAAACCATGATAGAGAGGATGTATTCTAAGCGGAGCTGAGACAGCTTGTTTACTGCTTCCTCCGTTCTTGCTGTTCTTCCATCTCCACGAAAAAGCAGTCATCATGGTCAGGAGCCTTAGTTTGCTATGGCTTCTAAGCTATGCACCACAGTTGGTAGCAGCTGTGACATACAATGTGCCATCCTCACCCCCATCAAATGCCAGCCCAGTCCTGGATCCAGCGCCAGTAGGCGTATCGTGAGCCATCCCCTTGTTTGTCTCCTGGTGCACTCCTAACATCTCCGGCTAATTTGTCCGAAAAGACTTGAATTCTTCACATTTCCGGGCTACATGGAAAATGTGGCGTCCACGATGACATGTTTGAAAAACTTTAGAGACCTTACGGGCTCATGGCCGCCGGTACGGATTGGTGGAACCACGCAGTGAGTACATCCCCCCTACAAGAGAATGCCGTCAATATAGTCTAACCGACCCGGCCAGAGACCGGGCAACCTATAACGCTCAGTCATCGGCAGCAGTGACTTACTCCGTAAGCAACCCTGCCGACGCACCCATGAGTCTGACATTTGGCCCTTCGTTCTTTGACCTGGCAGCTTCGTACCCAGGGAAAGTGATCATCGGGCTCAACAGGCGGCTGAACAACCTGGCCAACACACTCGCGGCTTCGAGGCTCGCCTACCAGAAGATGAAAAATCTGGATTCTATCGAGCTTGGAAATGAGCCAAACTTCTACACAAACAGTGATCCTATCGCCGGTGGCACTTGGAATGCAGCCCGGGATCGTTCCAGTCAGATTGAATGGCAGAGGGCTCTGGCCAGCAACCTTTCAACTTCAAACATCATCTCTGCAGGGGTCTTCTTCAGCACAGACAACTTCAACAACGTAAATCTGGCCAGAGAAGAGGGGAACGCCATGGCAGCTGTCAAGAACTTCAACTCGCACAATTACCCGCAATGGGCAGGGACCTACAACCTCGCCAGACTCATGAGCCACAGTGCGATTGCCACACAGATTGCTCCGTTCAAGGCCGAAGCAGCGGCCGCCAAGGCTGCTGGCAAGGAATACATCATGGGGGAAACAAACAGCGCAACACAAGGTTTGGCTCTCTCCTGCTTACGTACCCATAGCTGTTACTGACAGTCTGCCTACAGGAGGAGGCGGCATAAGCCCCACGTTCGGTGCCGCTCTATGGATTGTAGACTATGTCGCGCAGTCTCTCATCTTAGGCATCAAGTCTATTTATTTTCACCAGGGAACCATCGGAAACTGCCAGTACTGCTGGTGGGGCAGGTACAGTATGGGCAATCCTTATTATGGGGCTTACTTCATTACCGCGGCCGTCGCCGAGGCACAGAGAATTGCTCCGTTGGATAACTTTTCGAATAACTTTGGGGGCTACGCCATCTACAAAGACGACAAGCCCATCCGCGTCTTGCTCGTCAACTCAAATTACTACGAGTCCGGCACCAGATCAAGGGAGAGCTTCACGCTGACAGGATTACCCTCCAGTATCACAAGTGTTACAGCCAAAAGGCTTACCGGGGACAGTGCCGTTGCCAGGTCCGACAGATCTAGCCCTGCTACCCTCGGTGGCCAGACTTTCCAGGACGGGACATGTGTGAAAGAAGGAACCGAGAAAGTAGAGGAGGCCAGTGTGAGAGCAGGGAGTGTTACCTTGACCTTGGCGGCGTCTGAAGCATTATTGGTGTATTTGTAAACAAATCAAGTTACTTTTGTATGGTCAGTTAACAAGAGGCGCTGTCTCGGCGAAGCAGTTCCTCACAAACCACCCAAAATCCGTGTTTACGTAGCGTAAAATCCACCTTGCTTTACCAATATCCCGAGGGCAAAACAGCTGGCTCATCCTGCCTGAAGCATTCCATCTCACCGATCAAAAAGTAGACTAAGATCTACATCTCGCCGGGTGCAGATCAGCCTTCGAGCATACGAGAAGCGAGTGGATCGGAGAAGATGCTGAAAGGTGCGGTAGCCTTCATGTTCTGATATTGAACGATTGCAAATGAGCGAGTATGGTCCCTCCCAAGTGCCCCTGAAACGGAATCGCACAATAAATGACAAACCTCTCCCTTCTGGAAGAGTGAGGAAACTACCGCAGTGCACCCAAAACTGAATTAAAACACCAACCCCATCCCCACTGCCCACAACATAGCGCCCATGATTCCCGCAACACCGAAAGTGGTGGTCAAGGTGCTACCCTCGGATATGATATTGGATGGCTGCGTGGGACGAAGTACTGAAGGCCTAGTAGTTGTCGTGCCAGGGTTTCCATTGTTAGCGGAATTGAATTGACCAACAAAGTTTGTAGGCGAGGCAACGCCTGACGCTGTCCCAGTCACGTTGTTGGTTGCAAAAGGCTCTTCCCCGTTCATGGCTTCTTCATTCTTTTCCTTTTCTACCCCCCTCTCACGACCCTGACCACCCCCGCTCCTTCCGACCGGTTTGGGTTCTGGAGCCTGGTTGGGAACCGGGCCAGTTGTGGCGTTTGTCATGGAGATACTGGCCCAGCTTCCGGAAAGATCCGAGTACAGGTAGCTTGCCGCTGGGTTGAGGTTTGTGACCGAGACGCTCTCCACGTACATGGTAAACGGGCCTTGGGTATAATTCGTGACGCCGCCGGCCCAATCGATTGTCCCGTTGGGATTACCAGAGTCTCCCCCGGCCCAAATACCCAGCTTCAACCTCATAGGTGTCTGGGGGAAATTTTGGCCCCCGAGGGCAGCTTCATAGGCCAGGGTCCTGACAACCGCACCGTCAATGTACCATGTCACCCGACTTGGCGTCCAGTCGATTGTGTAGTTGTGTGTCAGTCCTTGGGTATCCCCCATCGGTGTCTTACCGCCGCGGTCCCAGGTCGTTGTGTTCCCCTTGCCAAAGTAGTTGGTCTGGACGTCATTGGGCTCGCCCCCAATCCATTCCCAGTCGATCTCATCCAAGTCGTCTGACTCAAGAACCACGCAGCTGACGATGCCCGTGCCGCTGGCTGCCCTCATGTGCACCTCGGCGCGACCGAAGAAGAAGTACCATGACGTTTCCATGGTGGGTGAATCGCCCTTCTTGTTTATAGTGAAGGCAGCTCCGAGGTTGGGCGTGTACGTGACTGAGCCTGTGCCGACGGAGGACCAGTGGGTATTATCCGGACCATTGCGGAAGTCAATGCTGTAGCCGGGCACGGGTAGGCCAACGTCTGGAGGGCAGCTCTCTGCGTGCGATCTTGTCAGTTGCTATCGACAGACTTGGTTTCCACACCGATCTGCAGAAAGTCAAGGGCTATCTACTCACTGGCCGTGGGGTTGCAGCTTGTATACGTTTGGGCGGTAGCCAAGGCGCACAAGGCTACGGCACCTAGCAGCGAACGAGGCCACGATGAGGAGAAGAAGCAGGACATGATCGAAGCGAGTGGCGTTCCGCTCAAGCCGTCGACGAGATCGAGGTCAGAAGATAGAGGCAGTTGTCAAAGTGATGTCCAGCGAAGCAAGAAAGAGGAAAGCCGAGTGGTGATGAGGGATCAAGGTTGGCCGGAAGTCCGCAAGTTCGCAAACAAGGCGTGTGCCCGCAAGCCATCAAGAATAAGAGTTGTGGAGACCAGAGAAGGGACCAAGACGGGCGCCTCTACCTCGTCAGCTCTGGAGCCCATCCCGTCGGCTACGTTCCAGAAGTGGCACATGTACTCGCAACAGCGGATGGGATCGTGTACGTGAATCCGAGGAGACATCAAAGTTCCGTTGCGCAGAATTGCTGGCGTGGCTGCCATGTCCTAGTCTGCCACGGGGTGAAACGAGGTTTCTCTATCTGTCTTTCTTCCCATTACCGATCAAGATGTATATCATTAATCCTTGTATGCTTTTTGAAATAGCCAAACGCCACTGAACACCAGTGCTATGCAATGCAGGGCCCCAAACCAAGATAGATCTTGCAGATATCTGGGCACGCCCCAAAAAAAATACACGAAACATGCAAACGGATTAAAACCTAGTGTGGCGGTGTTAGCGTCACCAGCTCCCCCAACCTAGCCCGACCGAGGGTTTGCAAGCTTACCTGATCTCGTAGCTCCCGGCTCTTGTCATGTATCTCACCCACTTCACACTCGAGTAGTTGCTCTTCTCAAACACTTTCAGATACCGGACCAACAACCCGGAGCTGGTAAACATCAGTAGACTGAAGCTCATGCTCAGCGGCGGCCGGCTCCAGGCTTTCTGGTTCGTCATGCTGGTCAGCTCAGCCTCGGCGCTCAGCACAAACTCGCTCTGGCCGGTAAAGCGCCCGATTTTCCACACAATGTTGTTCTCGGATGGCTCGTACTTTGCCTTTCCCTGGGTGCACCGCTCCGTGATCCTAGCCGTATTGAGCGGGGTCGGGATGCGGACAACAACGTTGGTTGCAAAGAGCTTGGAGCCAAAGTTGGCGCGAACGCCGATGCTGTACTCGACCTTTGTCTTGCCGACCTCGTTGACAATGGCATGGACCTTGAAGGGCAGGTTGACGTTTTCGGTGGCACGGTAGCGCATCAGCTCAAACTCGCCATCGGGCGGCACAAACGAGATGATGCGGTCGCTGTCAAACTTGCCCAGCTTGACGCACTGGTGGAACTGGCAGTCCTCGAGTGTCACGCTGCCAGCAGCTGCCTTGGTTGCCTTGCTCCCCTGCCTGTTTCCGCTCGGCAGAGTCTGCATGCCGTCGTTGTCGAGAAGCAGCCGGTCGTTGAGTCCAAACTTGCACTCGGGCGTTCCGCTCAAATAGGCGCGCATAATGATCTGGCCGGTGACGTCGGCTCGGAGCACGGAGCCGGTTGCGCTCATCAGCAGGTTCACATCTTCAATGACATCGACAAAGGCCTCGTTCTTGCGGTACTTGACATCAGCCTTGCGCCACGAGAGCGCACCCGTGGCCTGCATGGTGATCTTGGCCGAGTCCTCGACGGCGCGCTCCGACCTGACACCCTCGGTGGTGATGTACATCTTGAGCGTGTCGGTTTCGGTGTTTTGGGGATAGCCAAAGTCGATGATTTCTGCACAGACGGGGGCGCAACTGTTAGCGGTGTCTTTGGAGGCCAAGGTAGACAAGGGAGACGAGGATACACACCATCCAGGAGCTCGTAGACCAGGACAAAGTTGTTTTTGACAGCCTCCTCGTCGAACTTGGCAAAGTAGCCGCGGCCGAGCTGGATCAGACGGTAGAGAAACTCAAAGACGAGGGCGGCATTGGCGTTGCTCTTGGTGATGGCCACCAGGTAGATGTTCTCGTGCTTGACATGGCTGAAGGTGGTGCTGCCGAGCGTCAGGATGGGCGAGCGGACCTGCGCGTTGCTGATGACCTGGATGCGAAAGACATCGGCGAGACGGGGACGGCAGTCGTTGCGAAAGGCGCGGAAAATCAGGTTCTCGCCCTTCTGATTGAAGATGAGAATTCCAGACAGCATCGTGGCTGGCGAGGGGGGGGAGGGGGAGGAGGGAAGCGTCTGTCGATGGTCGTCACAGCTGGGGCAGCTCAGCTCAATCCGTTGTCAGTCGACCGGGACGCGCTGTGAGGAAGGGCACCCCTAGATTGGACTGACACTTGTTGGGCCTTCAGCTGGTGGCGGGCCGTTTACACTGGCACTGCGCGGTATAGTGTGCACTAGACAGAGTGCACGAGCCACTGCCGCCAATGGCCCACCATTTCGGCATTTCCCCATCAAACCCCGAGTCAATGCCGTGACATTCTGTTGTTGCTACGGAGCACTCTAAAGACGACGCAGCATCGTCATCATCATGCAAACCGTTGCTTGACCTGCTGACTGCTGGCAGCGTCTTCAAAGCGGCTTACCGGCTTTCCAGTCACACCTAAGGCCTGCATGTGCTGCTGGGCTCTTCGGATGGAACCGACACTCAAGCTTCTCGACCTGATCCGAATCCTGCCAAGCTTGCAACCCCAACTCCCGCGCTACATGATCTGCGTTCACCCGTCCAATCATGTCCAGCAGCCAATTGCAGGGACCTCGACAGCAACAATGATGTCATGGGCAGCAACGTCGTGTTTCTTCACGGCAGCCGAGACAGCTCATGCGGGATGATGTCGAGGGGGGGTTGCGGGATGCTGTCTAGGGACATGGGGTCGGTATTTGGGCCGTATTGCATGTCGATCCGATCGCCGACTTTATTCTTAATTGATAAACCCCCGTGCCCCCCTCTCACCCGTTCACGTTGTGAAGTGTGTAGACACAGTCACTTTTCTGACGACAAACCCTAACCAACCGACGAGCAGCAGCCATGGACGCTGCTAATCTGGCGGAGAAGAAGGAGTTGAAGGTGAGAGAAGAGCATCTCACTTCATCTGGTCAACTTGATCGGGCCATGAAACTGACGGCA
This sequence comes from Triangularia verruculosa, assembly GCA_033296885.1. Classification (NCBI taxonomy): domain Eukaryota; kingdom Fungi; phylum Ascomycota; class Sordariomycetes; order Sordariales; family Podosporaceae; genus Triangularia; species Triangularia verruculosa. The sequence continues at coordinate 122,594 of MU863977.1, read as the reverse complement.
GCTACAGCAAGCATTCGTCCTCGCAACCCTCATCTCAACCATTGCAGGCACCTTTATCACTGGTATCAACCTTTACGACCGTTTGGTTGAGCAACGCCATCAAAGAAAGCGAGACAAGGGCCAAAATAAACGGATCAAAGAGCTCGAGACGCGCCTGAACACGGCCGAGGGAGAGAGGGCTAAGCTCAAGGAGGAGCAAGAAAAGAGGAAACGGAGACAAAGAGGGGAGGATACTGATGACGGCGATGACAATGATGATGATGATGGTGATGATGATGATCACGGCGGACAACGCAAGGCAAATGATCGACACCTTCGACGCTCTCTTCAACATGGAGGTCCAAGCATTCAGCGAGAGTATGACCGCTTCTACAATACCATGGGGCAAAGGTTTGCCCAGGGTGACTGTAAGAACCTCTGCCGCTGACTGCGCAATAGCCGTGAGACTTGAGTGCTGACGTACCTGAACACAACAGTGGTAGCCCAAACCCAGCTGCAAAGCCATATTATTGTCCTCCAAAGCACCGTTATCAAACTCTTGGAGGAAGCCCTCCTCACCGGCCAGCCGCCAGATTTGGGCAGGCTTTACAACACGTCCGAGTTTGCACGTGAAGGCAGCATTCGCGCCCTCCAAGATCAGTACCAGCGTTTTCTCCAGTCAGGCCCCATCCCTCGACGAGGCCCAAGGCCCGGAGCACCAATCCGCCGCACATCCTCCACACCCTCTCTTCGAGGGGATCTGGCAAATGGAGGTGACCGGGATTATCCGCCTGCACGAAAAGCGCTGCCTCCGCCACCAGCACCCTCCAGCGTATATCACGACGAAAACCGGAGTGGCATTAACTCAAAAGGCCCGCTATTCTGCCCGTATGCTGTAGACCTGCAGCGTGGCCCATCCCCTAGGCTGCTCCACACCATCTGCCCAGCGTGCGGTATCTCGTTGAAAGGTCCACCGGATGAGCGAGACGGTGGCCAATCATCTTGGCGAATCGAAAAGGAGGTGGTCGTTCGTGACAGAGGTCGAGATCGTGACTGGGAACGTCGAGGAAGGTCATCCTCACGGGGGAGCCGCTACGATGACCACGACGGAAAGGTTGAGACGCGATCTTTCATCCTGACGCCGCGATTTGTAGCAAAGTGTCACCGACCAGATTCGGAGTACGCTTGTTATCTTTGCTTCTGCCATCGCGACCAAGACACTCTGTGTAGGACAGAGGAGGCACTGATCAGTCATGTCGCCGGCAAGCACGGCATCTCCGAGTACAAGCAGGATCGGGACATGAAAGAGATGGCTCTCACGTTGCCCCATCGTTAAACGGCGAGATGGGAGTGACACAATCATTTGCTATGATCTAGATGACAACAAAAATGGCGGGAGCTTGTAGAAGCCGGCGCAGGCCAGCTGATTCCTACGAGGCTAAGAGGCTGCATCTCGTAAGCTTCTACTTGACTCATTTGCCTATGTATGCATATATGACTGTCAAACTAAACCAATTCTACCACCCGAGTACGAGATTACCAAAAAAAAGGAAAAGAAAAAAGGAAACCGAGAAGAGGTGAAGCCAAAACCCAACAAGCTCGACGCCGTTCCATGCATTATTTTACATACTTTTCCTTCCTGGCCAGATCATTTTCCCCGACCCTGCACCAGCTTCCACCATGTCTCTTCTTCCTTTTTAACAACTGAACACGTCTATCCAACCCGCCCCTTACCCAGTTTCTACACGGCCTCTACGCTGACCTTCTTGTGGCCATTCTTTTCCGAGTGCACATTCCCCTGAGCAATCTCTTCCTCCTTAGCACGTTTACTGTGAAAGGTGGCTAGGACCTTGTGATTGACGGCCTCGTGAATCTTTTCCTCGGGGCGGTTCATCCACACGGGCCAGCCCGAGTTGGACAGAGGCCACAGGACGTGATTGTCCTTGGATTCCATCCACTCGTAACTCGGGCGGACGGGCCGGCTGGCAATCACGTCCATCTCGGCGGCTACCTGGGCAGCGTAGGCCTCGAGGGGCAGGTCGTTGACGTCGTGCCCGAATGGATTCTCGATTTCGCGGCCGATGAACAGAATGCCCAGGATGATATACGCAGCGGCAACTGTGGCAGGAATCGTAATCCACTCCAGCACCCTGACCAGCTGGAAGGGCAGCAACAGGATATAGACCCAAGTGATTTGGGCAATGGCGATCGAGTAGGCGATGGGAAGCGGCGTGGTGAGCACTCTTTCGGTGCCCGTCAGCACGTCATTAAGCGACATGATGTTGTTGTAGGCCATGGTTTGGTGCATGACGATGGGAAGGCGGCCGCTGAGGGCGAGCTCGTCGGTGAAGGCGGCCAGGTACGACAGGATCTCGAGCGGGAGGTTGCCCAAGGGGAGGGCGGCCTTCTTAAGAGACTTGCGCGGGTTGCTCTCTGCAAACGACACGCCCAAATACTCACCCACGCTCTTGAAGAAGCTTGGACGCTTGAAGGTGAGGTGGGCATTATGGGGATCCTCCTCGGTGGCCACCTTGGCAAACGTGTCTAGGTGCGAGATGAGGCTCGAAATGTCTTCGTAGCACGTGTAGGGTTCGAAGCGGAGCTTGTGCTTGAGCGCAACAGCGAACGCTACCAGAAGATTCATGGCGGTGCTGGCCATCACATCAAAGGTCAGCCCGACCGACATCTTGGACTTGCTTGTGGGGGCGGGAACCTACAGCCTCTCCAGTACTTCTCGACGTTTGACCTGCTCCTTCTTCTCCTCGGGCACATCTTTACGCCCACCCGCATGCACCCAGTAGACTCGGCCCAGGTTCTGCGTCGCCAGGATCAGCTGCGCCCAGTACTTTCTTCCTTCGTTGTAGCGCTCGTAGGCCGTAGAGCTACGGAACGACAAGCTCAAACCGACGACGAAACCGAGCACGGTCAGGAGAATGCTGTTGATCCCGACTAAAATAGCGGACAGACGCAGCGTCAGTTTTGCTCAACTCTGCAGACCAAGCATCGTGGAAGACCTACGCATATACACCTTCATACTAAGGGCGGTAATCAGAGACGTCCAGGCGCCAATAGCGAGCAAAGGCAGGATCATCTTAGGCAAGATGCTGCCGTGCATCTGGAGAAAGATGGGCCATTTGGAGTGCTTTTGGATATCGCGGGGACCGGTCTAACGGGGACACTATCAGTCGTCCAGATCTCTCTCGATGTTTCGGGGGGTGGGGGTCCAGTCAGAGGACGCTTACAAAGTAGTCATCAATGTCAAGAGACGTATTCTTGCGACTGAAGGGATTTGGAGTGAAGAGCCGAGGCGAGGTGAGCGACGCAATGTCTTCTATCACGGGGCTGTGGGTGCTGATGCGTTTCGGTCTTGTCTCCCTATCGTTGTGAGGACCGCCTTGGCCATGGCCTGAAGCCCCTCCAGCTTCGGCTACAGGAGCAGCTGGGGCGCCGACAGCAGGTCCTTCGTCGGACATGGTGGGTGGGTTTGTCGCTGGGCAACAATAGTGGACCGGGTCGACGATTGGAATCGAGTAATTGAGGTTGAGGCCGTTGTAGGGAGGCGTGGGCGTGGGCGTGACCGTCCGTGTTCTTTGACGGTTGGATAAAGAGAAAGAAAGGAGGAAAGAAAGAAAAAAGAAGGGGAGAAAAAGGGGGTGATCGGGGACGGAGATAGGATACTGGAAACAGGTACACGATGGAACTTGAAGGGATCCAATGTCAGATAATTACGACACGATCGATGATTGCATCCCGTCAATTCAGATGGCACCTCACCTACCAGCGAGCACCTTCCTGCCGTCAGCTCCCTTGAAGCACACCCATGGCAGGGGTTGGTGCTGGGCCGCGGCAGGGGTTGGCTGGAGTGGCCCTGGGTTACCCTGGGCGTGGCAGTGTTCTGCATGCTCTGGACCGTCTGAAGCTTTCTGAAACTGATCCATTCATCGGTGCCATCCCATCTTTTGGGGGGGGGCGCTTGGACCAGCCGCTTCCCGATGCGGAAAGCCCTGGCAGGGACACGTGTTGGCGGCTTTCAGGACTGTCTGTCTGTCTGACTGGCCGATACAATCCTGTGCTGTGCCCCACGGCACTCGAGCGGCCCTTCTCTTTCTTTTTGCGATGGGAGAATTCAAAAATAAATCATCAAATCGACCCAATTCGAATTGTCAAAGTGATCGGCCGGCACCACCCACACGGGACGAACTCAATTCCAGGACTGCAAAGCTTGTTTCAGATGAAGGTTTTTTACCCGCCCAAACGGCGTGTCTTGGTTGTCCACTACTACAGAACCTGGGGCTGGGCTTGGCGATCCCCACCGTGGACAATGCACAACCCTGGTCCCTTGCCGTCTCGTTACCCCTGAACCCCCTTTCAATGTATGTAAATGCATACACTACATGTCTTGTGGTACCAATCAAGAATCAATCAATATTGGAATCGCCACCGCGCGTCGTCGTCGCCATCCCAGTCGCCATGCAACTCGCCTACTTCCTTGATCTCGGCCGTGATGCCGTCCCGTCTGGTGTTTTCCCTCTTCAAAATCAGGTACAGAATCAGAGACACCACAATGTTTCCAAACAGATAGCACAGCGCAAAGCTGTGTCCGACAATGTACCGGGGTCCGTCGTTTGCGCGATAAAGCTGCGTTCCCAACACAGCCCCGAGATTTCCAATGCTGATCTGCATGCCATTGGCCACGGCGCGCTTCGTCTGCCCCGATACGTTGATGGCCGGCCACGACAGCGCCAGAGCTGTAGCCGGGTAGATGCCCCCGGCGGCGAAGAAGGTTCCCGTGTACGAGATCCCCGGCCGGCTCTTTGGGTCCGTGTTGGCCAGCAGGATGATGTAGCCTATCATGGCAAATGATGCCGACCCGATGAGCGGAATGGCACGCTGTCCGTACTTTTCGGAAAACGTTGCCACCGTCAGAGTCGTAATGAAGGCAAAAGCATAGGGAGGAATGGTCAAAAGCTGGGCGTTGGCTGCGGTGTAGCCAAGATCTCTGATGATGGACGGCTACCGGGACAAAGTTCCAGTCTTGTCAGCATCTTTTCATCTTCAACCCCGTTCGACTATTCACAAACTGCCAGGCCATGTCCCCCATAGCCCGGATCAGAGTGCACAGGCTGACATACCAGAAACAGAGAGAATGTGTACAGTGGCAGGCTCATAGTGTGGAAACTGAGGCCGTACAGCCAGCACTTTGGGTCCCTGAGTGCCTTGGCAACGTTCCCCCAAGTGAAGCGCTCGTCGTGGGTGGCATCGCTGTCAGCTGCGAGACGGTTCCGAATAAAGCTCCGCTCCTTGTCCGTCAGGAACTCGGCCGTGTCCGGGTAGTTGTAAATGAACCAGTACGCAAAGACAGCAACCACGACGGTAGCAATGCCCTCCTGTTTATTGTCCTAACGTCAGTCAAGATATCGGCGGCGGATTGGTCGACTTACGAGGATGAAGATCCATCGCCAACCGTTCTCCCATACGATCCCTCTCATGTGTCCAATTCCCTGCGGGCAAACAGTTTGTCAGTGGTTGATTTACCGTGCTGTCGATGGAACACACTCACATAGGCCAAGATGCCGCCGAAAGAACCGGCCAGAGCGGCGGCACTGAAGAAAAGCGAGATACGAAACTGTCGTTCGCGCCGCTTATACCACATGGAGAAGTAGTACACGACGCCCGGGAAAAGACCCGACTCGGTCACACCCAAAAAAAAGCGAGCAATGAAGAATCCCGTCAGATTCTGAACGATGCCCATCAACGTGGCTACGATACCCCACAGGATTGTCAGCGTTGGCAGCCAGAACCTGGGGGTGGTCCGCTTGAGGATGATATTGCAAGGAACCTAGGGTAGCCCCTCTTGTCAGCATGGGGCCACATGTTCGGCTCGATATCTCGGCGTCGAGTAGGTACTCACCTCGAAGATGACGTAGCCTACAAAGTACAGCGTCAGGCCGGTGAGGTACTGGTTGCCTGTCATGCTGAGGTCGCCCGTGAGGCCCTCAATTCGCGCGTTGCCGACATTGCTGCGGTCGAGGAAGGAGAGCAGATACAGCACCCCGACAGCGGGCAAGAGGCGCCAGTCGATTTTGCGCAGCAGCGACTTTTCATCCACCTCGCTATGCTCGACATCAATGGATGCCGAGGCCGACGACGCGGGATCCTGCTCTGCTCTCGTCTTCTCAAGGCTCCGGTCATCAGGCTGGTCTGACTGACTAGCCGTGGGTGGCGCCGTCTGGGCACCTGCCGAGAGCTTGGCCGTCATGATAATTGCCTGCGTAGGGCTGAGGGTGACTGTTCTTGGAGGTGGTCAGAGTTCTCGGCGAACAAGGTGTACCACACTTATGTGCCGTAAGGTAGGTAGGCAGCTTGTGAGACAAGAGATGACCCCAAGGAGCAAACCGTCAAATCCCAACCAGACCGCGTACTCTTCTTTAATAGCTGCAAGCACCGTGGGGAACTCATGCCAGGCTCATGGGTCCCAAACCGCTCTCCTATTCAGATTTGGGTTGGATTTGTCAAAGGCGATCGTTGTTCTGCATGGAGAATGGTACTGGCCATGGTCTACCAGAAGCAGCGGACTGCAAACCCGGATTCTAGACATCGCAACGACAAGTCTTGAAGTCATTGCCACATTCCCGCTACTATGGCGACATGTGCTACCCGCCTCTGTTATTGGGCAAAGGGGGAACATCTCGCCGCGCTGCGTTATGCAACTACAGGGGTCCCGATCACGACATCGCAAGGCCCATTATTATTCAAATGACGGTGATAGCCACTGGCGTCACTCGTGCCTGTCCGCTTAAGGGATTGCCGAAAAGACTGAGCGATGCGAGAACCAACTCCAGGGCATCCCACTCAGTCGACATGCTCGAAATGGGGATGGTGAGCAGAGGAAACACCGAGTTTGCTCCTGACCATCGATATTGAACCCCCACGCTATCAAGATGGTGGGCGAGGGGCCCCAGCAATCTCTCACTTGCCATGGATACCTGTGCTAACAAAGAGTAACATGATACGGTATAGGCGTCGTCGTGGGCTTTGATGTAATGAATGATAGAATAAATAATCACTCTAGGAACATTTTGAATCCCTGGGTGCTTAGGTCAGCACCGCAACCCTGGGTTGAAAAAGGCCTTATCTAATCTTATCGGGAAGCCAAGACCTGCGCTCTCATTACATACAACCTAACCTGCCTTTCCCATTGGCATGGATGTCCATGATCTCACAGAGTCCAGGATGGCATAGAACAACAAAACAATGAGCTACACGTCCAGCTTCGTTCACGACTTCATCCGACAACTGAAACACAATCAACCGGCCGACCCCATCGCCCGCCATGCTGAGATTCCCTGGTTCGACATTGACAACGCGTCAGATCGCGAGCTGCTTGTGACGCACAGCTCGCCCTGCAGCTTCACCTTGGGCACTGGTGCCTCCATCTACACGGACGTGCTGATTCCCGCCCTCACCACTGCCCGCCATGAGGTGATTCTTGTGACTTGTTTCTGGGCTCGCTCCACGACACTCTCGGCTCTCCATGAAGCTCTCGTCCAGCTGGCTGCCCACCGTTGCGCGCTCCTCGCCGATGCCAGGTCCAAGGCCACCGCTCCTATTCCCCCCCTGAGGGTTCGCATTTGCTTCTCATCACGGTCCCTCCTGCAAAAGCTGCTGCATCCACAGTCAAGAGATGGCTACGTCTATCCGCCGTCGTCTTGGAAAGCTGTGCTGGGCCTGCCAGAACCGGCTCTGTTGGAAAGCGCCGCGATTCAGCTCCAGGTCAAAAGCCATTTTTTCCTGCCATTCAGCGTGATGCATCCCAAGTTTGTTGTTGTAGACAGGCAGCGCGCCTTTATTCCGAGTTGCAATGTCAGCTGGGAACCCTGGCTTGAGGGCTGCGTAGAGGTCACTGGGGCGGCAGTCAGTGGCCTCTTGTCGTTTTATTCTCGGACCTGGGACCCCGAGTGTGGCGGTACCGAGCCGCCTCTGGAGAGGAACCACCTCATCGAGCCGCCGGCGTTCGATGTCCGGATGGCGGGGCTTATCCTGGTTGCCAGTACCGCCCACCGCCGCGTCGCCCTCCTGCCCGAATCTCCGTCGCCTATTCCAACCCTTCTGCTGCCTTCGTCATGCCATCGGAACCCGCATTTCCGTCCTTTCCCTTGGCAAAAGGACCCCGAGCCCCCCGCCACGCCACTGAACGTCGCCTTGCTTACGCTTCTGAACGGGGCCGGGCGTTCCATTTACATACAGACGCCGAACCTCACCTGTCAAGCCGTCCTCCGGGCTCTCCTGGACGCTCTCCGGAGAGGGGTCGACGTCGCCGTTGTCACCAGCCGCAACCTCATGCTCCTGGAGCAGCTTGTCACGGCTGGCACGACCACTTCGCGGTGCATTCGCTCTCTGCTGCGTCGTTACAAGAAACTGGAGCGCAGGCTGGCAGAGAATCATCCGGCCGATGTGGAAGCTGGCCATGCTTCCCTCGGTAGACTACGCATCTCCTACTTTTGTCCCCGGCCGGGTCTCAAGACGCGGACGCAGAGGCGGCAACGCCCATCTCCGGCACAGGTGGAAGAGGAAGAGGAAGAACCAGTTCATTCCCATCTGAAGCTCATCATGGTCGACGACGAGTACACGGTGCTTGGTTCAGGCAATCTCGACCGCGCGAGCTGGTACACCAGTCAAGAGTTGGGCATACTGTTCCAGAGCAGTAATTTTGCCAACACTGTCGGTGCCGAAGTCGACGGTGTGCTGGCGGACAGACTTGACCTTGTTTTTGACTCGGCGGTCCATTAAGGGATGCCGCATTGGGCGACAAGGACAGTCATCAACTCGTCCTTTTTTTAGTTAGCAGCGGTAACGGAAAGACGGGATGCAGAGGAGATGCAGAGCAGATGCCGCAAACGCGCTCATGCGAGTGCCGCCCCCAGTACCTGGGAACAACTACTTTCGGCGGCGAGGGCTTGGGAACCCGGGAGAGCCGCCAAGAGTGCAACGCTCTCGAGATCTCGGCAGGCTCGGCTAGTGCCATGGCACTGAAGCCAGAGTCGCCTTGGTGGTAACGGCGGGTTCGTCACAGCACAGCAATGCCGGAACATCGCAAGTCTGTTCCGCTCCCCACCCCCTGTCCCCCCATCTCCATTCTTCCCCGCAGACGGAGGGCTCTACGCTTCCCATCGTGGACATTCAGGAACATCGCTTCCGAGAACTAGTCAATCCGACCCTCAATCAAGAGCGATGCCCTGAACCCGGTTCCGCTTCGATGTGCTCCCTCGCTGACCTGGTTGGCGGAGATTGCACCATGTTTCCTATAAACAATGCCCGCACTTCTTCGGCTCTCGGTCCTATCCGTTCCTGGATTTGCTCCACCTCCACATTGGCATCCTGAGATGGCGTCGCAGATGGCCAGATCTCATGGTCGTTCCGCAGCGTTTGGTTTCCTTTCGGAGCCTGGACCGACGGGGCCATGCTTGCTGGGGTGGCGTCACTCGGAGCGATCTGCCTCGTTGCCCAAGCCTGATGAGGTGGCCGCGATGGTGGTTCGCCTGGTTTCCTCCTTGGGGCCCCGCCTGCAACGATTTGCGCACCCTTGGTGGGTTCGTGTGTCTGTGTGCGTTCGTTTTCCCTGGAGGACATGTCCTTCAGCTTCAGGATCGCGTTCCCGTCGATCCGAGATGGATCCTCCTTGGCCCATGAGGCAGTCCTGGGTGTTGCTTTGGCATAAAAGAGGGCGCCCCTCGCTGTCGATGGACGGATTCTGAAGCTTTGGCAGCCAGCACCGCTCAGTCCATCAAGTCAGAGTTCCGCAACAGCTCCGTCAAACCATCGCAATGGCCAAGAGACTCTTTCTCACGGCTGCTCTGGCAGCCACCGCGCTGGCAGCTCCTGTCATTGAGGAGCGCCAAAACTGCGCCTCTGTCTGGTAAGCATGCCTCGTCAACCAAGCGAAGGGATATATCACTGACATACCTTTGCTATATACAGGAGCCAATGTGGCGGCCAAGGGTGGTCTGGCGCAACCTGCTGTGCCTCGGGCAGCGCCTGTGTTGCCCAGAACCAGTGGTACTCGCAGTGTCTTCCTGGCAGCCAGGTGACTACCACGGCGCAGGCCCCTTCTTCCACCCGCACCACTACCAGCAGCAGCTCTAGCCGCCCTACCAGCTCGACGACCTCTGTCAATGTGCCCCCCACCACCACCACCAGCGCGGGGCCGTCCGTGACTGGCTCTCCCGGCGGTGCTTCCTCCACCGCTAGCTACTCTGGCAACCCCTTCTCCGGCGTTCAGCAGTGGGCCAACAGCTACTACTCGTCCGAGGTGCACAGCTTGGCCATCCCCAGCCTCACCGGGGCAATGGCTACCAAGGCTGCGGCCGTGGCCAAGGTTCCCAGCTTCCAGTGGATGGACAGGAACGTGACGGTCGACACCCTCTTCTCCGGCAGTCTGGCCGACATCCGTGCTGCCAACAGGGCCGGTGCCAACCCTCCCTATGCCGGTATCTTCGTCGTCTACGATCTCCCCGACCGTGACTGCGCTGCTGCCGCTTCCAACGGCGAGTGGGCCATCGCCGACGGCGGTGCTGCCAAGTACAAGGCTTACATTGACCGCATCCGTCACCACCTCATCCAGTACTCCGACATCCGCACCATCCTCGTCATTGAGCCCGACTCGCTCGCCAACATGGTGACCAACATGAACGTTCCCAAGTGCCAGGGTGCCGCCAACACCTACAAGGAGCTCACCGTCTACGCCCTCAAGCAGCTGAACCTGCCCAACGTCGCCATGTACCTGGATGCTGGCCACGCCGGCTGGCTTGGCTGGCCCGCCAACATTGGCCCTGCCGCTGAGCTCTTTGCTAGTATCTACAAGGATGCCGGCAGGCCCGCCGCCGTCCGCGGTCTTGCCACCAACGTTGCCAACTACAACGCCTGGAGTTTGTCCTCGGCTCCTTCGTACACGACCCCCAACCCCAACTTCGACGAGAAGCGCTTCGTCCAGGCCTTCAGCCCTCTTCTCAACGCTGCCGGCTTCCCTGCCCACTTCATCACCGACACTGGTCGTTCTGGAAAGCAGCCCACCGGCCAGCTCGAGTGGGGCCACTGGTGCAATGCCATCGGAACTGGCTTCGGTACCCGCCCAACCGCCAACACTGGTCTCGACATTGAGGATGCCTTTGTCTGGATCAAGCCCGGTGGCGAGTGCGATGGCACCAGCGACACCACCGCCGCCCGCTACGATCACCACTGCGGTTTTGCCGATGCCCTCAAGCCCGCCCCCGAGGCTGGCCAGTGGTTCCAGGCCTACTTTGTGCAGCTCCTTAACAATGCCAACCCCCCTTTCTAGACGAAGAGTGAGAGCGTTGCCAAAGACACAGCAAAAAGCGGGTGATGTCGCGGGAGGAGGACTTTCAGACTTTCTTTGGTTAGGTAACAAACGCTTTACGCATTCATTGTACATACATGCATACAGAGTTTGGTGCTGGGATTGGTGGGTACCATATAGGCCTGCTGTGACACGCAGAATGAATTGTATATAAGTTGCATATATTTGTACTTTGTCGTGCATTGTTAGGCTTCTTCGCCGTCCTTGTTGCTTTGGTATGCCGGCTCTTCCGGATCCGGCCAAGCAAATGCGCGGCGTTTGCTCCACGGCCGAGACCATTGTTCCCCCAGATTGTGGCTTTCTTTGATTCTAAAAGATCTTGGTAGTGTTTAAGACTGTCGGCCAATGCTTTGATTAGGTATTCCACGGGTGTGTTTGGGCCTTAGCTGCATATCCGACAGCTCCACGAGACAGCGTTTTCAGTTCAACCACCAACCAATTGCAGAGATGCCGAAGGAAACAAGCAGCGGGGGGTCTCACCGGTCAAGCCCGTATACAAGGCCTCAGGAACCTGCAATCAGCCCGACAACCGCAGTAAAGTGGGATTTGGTCGCGAAGAGACTATGGGACTCCACACAGTTTCCACAACCTGCCAATTTCGAGAAGATGACCAACTATTGGAAGAAGGATGCAAGAAATGTAGCAGTTCTTCTGAAGAAGAGCGAGCAAGCCAGTTCGCGCCGCGCACCTGAAGAAGTGATAAAACAGCGCGGTCTCCAGGCTCTGCGGGGCTCCGATGCGTATAGATGGGCTGTTCACAACAAACCGGACGACGGTCTCAAGTATTTTTGGGCAGACGAAACCTCGGGCCGCATCATGGAAGATGTCATCTACGGCTCACTCCACCGCCAATATGATGAGCTTGTGCAAAAGATAGGCCAAGACAGACAAGATATCGCCGACCAGGTGGACGCCGCCGGGAGAGATTCTACGCTCGTCCTGCTTGAAAGGATGCTGTCGAGGATAATGAATGCCGGACGCGAGGATTTCAAAGCCGATGTCGACGGCGCGCTCCAGCATCTCTCACTTGACCCTTCGGGCCCAAACCTACAAATTCAGAAACTGACCCAGGAAAACGAGGGATTAAAAAAGCAAATCAGCGAACTGAGTCAGGAGATGCAGGAAAATAAAAGATATTTACGCCTGCATGAAGAGTCATCCTCCAGGTATCGCCAATATGTGGTCGACGTCCGGCTCCGTACGGCCAAACAAACACTGTTGGTATATGGCACAAATTCGAAACTGGTAGAAACGAAATCGCACAGGGCGCTTACGATTCTATCGTATCAACACTGGACCGTGTAGCCCTGGAGGATGGTGGCCGCACGGCCGTCATGGCCCAGCCGTTCAACCACAAGCAGACGATGCGCGCGTGGCTCATATCGAGAGGGATTCACGGAGGGGACTTGATCAACGACTGCGAAGTTATATCCCGGCGACTTGTGGATGCTCGCCACGGCATCAGTGCGCGTTCTACCAATGGCATCGACGCCGCAATGCCCAGGACGGTAACGTACAGCAGCTTTATTCCACCACCTCGATATCCGCGGTCGAATGCCAAAACCTGGCAAGAGGCGTTCGATAAAACGTTCAAGGTAATGCATGGCATTGAAGCTCTGGAGGCCAGGTACATTCTCGAATGCTTGGTCTATGGGTATAACGATGTGAATCGAACGGCCGATTCGCGGGTCGAGGCCCGCAAAACACTGATGGGTCATGTTGAATTCATCGACAAATGGGTCAGTATCTTTGAATACACCAGATTCCTGGCCAGCGCTGTGATGAAGACCGCGCTGGCCTTCGCTGACGACAGCTGGGGCATGGGATGGGTACTTCTCAGGTCGGTCATGACAGAGCAGCTAATGGGGAGGAAGAAGAACGGGACTCATTGGTGTGTGCGCCCTGTTTTCTATAACTACGTGGCACTTTTTGCGCAGGCATGCCAGCTGTACAACTGGGGAGGGCAAAGTGCCGAAGAATGGTCCGAGGAGTTGCAAAGATTAGATCTTGCACGTTGGGACGTGTATAGGCTTGCCTTTGGGACATGGACGCACACAGACATCAACGCCACCGAAATAACGGAGTATGACCGAGACCCAATGACGGGGCGACACTCCCGAAAACCCGGATCTGTTCCGCAGACAATGTACCTCTGGGAAGAGTTTAACTGGATATACCAGTACGACCAATGGGATCACCCTCAACGTCGAGGTCCTAAACAACCTCAAGGAGCACCAGAACTCTACATTACCCTTGAGGACAGGCTATGGATTCAAAGCCCTCGCAGGAGAGGCTTCCAAGCGCCTTGCGGCTGTGATAATAATAACCCGAAGAAGGCGCATGAGTGGGCTATGCAGAAAATTCAAGATAAGCATGACTTCTCATGAACCTAGACCCCTAACCCTGGACCAGGCGCGGGACCATACATTTGTACCTAACTGTCTTGGGAGAAAACCCCTGGTCGCCGACTTTTCAGCCGCACATTTCAATGTTCATGTCCAACTCCTCCAGCTGTCTCTTGGCAGCCAGGAGTTGACCTCGAACTCTCGGGTTTCCTGTTTCCCAGGAATAGGTGGTCGAAGCCCTTTCTTCGGTCATCAAACAACCCAGAAACTGACGAGATGGAGGGTCTGGTATCTGCCGCGGGCAACTTGAGTGTCCAGCCGTCTCTCCGAAGGAAGCCCGTGAGTGCCGGTCCAGCCAACACACCACCGACTTTCTATGCCGAGCTTGAAGGTTCAGCGCCAACGACTGCACAGCCTCGAGCTGCTGATTACTATGAGCAGGGTCTCATACCTGTCGAGAAGACGCCGCCGCCGGATCACGAGGGGCTAATTCCTCTGCACACCCGTGATCCAGTACAAGCAGTTGCCCAAGAATTCTCATCCTCGTCCTCGCCCACCGTCACTGCTGTTCCTCCACCACCACCGCCCCAGACACCTGGCAGTCCGGCTGCTGGCTACACACCTGCTGCTTACCCTTCGTGGCCTCCGTCGCACACTCCACACCCTCAGCCTGTTCTGGTCCCATCCACACACAGTTTTACCACGCCGCCGCCTGTTTCCAGCAGCACACTCCCCGCTCGTACGGCAGGCACTCACACGCCGGGCCAGAAGCTCGGGGACTTTGCCAGCTCGGTGTTCAGTAGGGAGACGGTCAAATGGAGCAAGAAGACAGCAAGTCGGTTTGGCGGCGCTCTGAAGAACGCTGCCACGAGTGCTCATGAGGCTGCAACTAAAGCCCAGGTGGCTGCCGCGCGGGCGGCCGAGCAGAGAAAACAGAGACAGTCGAGCCTGGTAGTCACTCAGCAACAGCAATGGAAACCCCACGAACCACAACCGACAAACCCACAGTCGCCACATCCACAGCACTGGACATCTTCGCATCACCAGCCGCACAACATGGCATCCCCTCAGCAGTCCCAGGTCTCGTACTGGCCAGTCACCCAAACCCCTGCTGCAGCAACTGTCCCTGTATCTCAAGGTCAGGGGCCGTATGTGCTTTCAGGGAGCCAAACCGACACATTATCTTCACCACCACCACCACCACCACTGATAGGGTCTCAGTACCCTCAAGCCTCGGCCCAGCCCCTGTCTCCTCCCCTCCTTCATCCGCACCCTCCTTCACCCCCTCCCCCCACTCCCCAGCAGCCACCTCTGCCGCCACACGTTCATCACTTCCAGCAACAACAACAACAACAACAACAACAACAACAACAACACCACCAACAGCAGCTTCCTGACCAGCGCATGACGACATTCACTCCTCAGCAGCAATACTATCAACCTCTTCCGCCGCCGCAACCACAGGCACAAATACAAGCAACCCACCTGCCTTGTGCACCACCAACTGTGGCCGCCACAGGGCCTCCGGGTGCAGCAGGTTCGTTTCCAGTGCCACATCCTCCTTTCCCCCCCTCCTCGACTGGTCCATCGCAGCAGCACAGCGCGGCCGTCGTTCCTGCCGCGCCCAAAGAGAGGCTGAACAAGCCCACGGCAGCAGGGAGCAGCAGCTCCGCCCTCAAGACCGTCGGGACGGGCATGGCAGCGTTATCCGCCGTGGGGGGCCTGACGAGGCTGCTGATTGCGGCTACGACGGGTGAGGACGTGGGCGAGATGGATTTTGGCGGCGGCGGGGGTGGCGAGGAGGTAACTGCTCTTGACTCCGGGGTAGATTGTGAAGCGGGCGGTGGTGTGGAAGATGGCGGGGGGCCGACTGGCTACTCTGATACTTATGCCGACCCTTACTCGAGCACCATGGCTAGCATGTATCACGAGCAACAGGCAGCCATGGAGGCCAATCACCTTGCCAACATCAGTGCTCAAGCAAACGCCAATGCCCTGTCGTACGTCTCGACGACGTACGAGGTGATGAGCAATCCGTACGGATACGGCTCATATGGCTATACTCCGGACCCTGCGAGCTATATTTGACTTGGTTCCTTGTTGTTATGTTCTTTTGCCGTCCTCCTTTTTAGTTGATTGTCTTTTTTCTTTCTTTTTGGAGGGGAAACGCGAATGTATCTCGTTAGGTGGTTATGCAAATGTTTGTTGCCATTGGATGCCTCGATGATGGGTTTTGGTGGCTGTTTTGTGGAACTTGACTGTTTTCATTTTTCTGATCATTTCTTTTTAGGCTTGCTGCCTTTCCTGTCTCGGTCTTGGTTCTTCTTCCTCTGCTTCTGTCTTTCTGATATCCTGCTGATTAACGGCACAAGAGAAGTATACTGAGATTTGACTTTCTGTTTGTGGATAGCGCAATACAATAAGTACACATGGCTTTCGTTGCCAAACTTTCATGTGCTAGCGCAGTTTAGTAGAGAGTGTCCTGTTTCGGTGTCAGGGTATTCCTATTTCAACACAATAATACATGGGCTGCCTCTCTTATCGACCCAACACCATGGCTAACACATAAGTGAAACCCACTTCAAAGCCATACCTTGGTACCGCACAGGTTGTGAGGGGGTCCTTCGTATTAGACAAACTAGGCCTTGGTTGATGTAGTAGGCAGTAATGTTTAACTGCATACCCTTTGTCCGTTTCCATTTTTCTTGCCAGTTTTCTTCCAAGACCAGGCCACAGTGATGTTTCCGTATGCTTCTTAGAAGCCTGTGATGACTTCCTTACTCTATTGCCGTCGCCAACGTGATATAATACGACTGTCAAGTAAAAGGTACAATATCGCGGACTGGTCAAGTAATGTGGGTATAAGCCTTGAGTTGATATGCCAAGCGCCCCATCCCATCACAGTAGCTCATAAGTGGCAACCCTGCCTCTCTCTCTCGCTCTCTCTCGCTCGCCTTGTTTTCCCTCAAACACGTGTTGAAAAGAGGACAGATTGTATCGAGAGGGTCTCCACCGCAGTAAAAGGGACAAGAATAATAAGAAAAAGTGAGTGTACTGTAAAAAGTGAACATCCAGTCGAAACTCTAGACTGCTGGCCGATCCAAAAGACTAAAAAATGAATAAAAAGGTGAGTAGGGCAAAGGAAGGAACCGTTCAGGCGCTAGGTGGTTGGTTGAATGGTACGAAACAGAAGGAAAAAAAAATTCATGTGTATGTAGGAACTGTTGCTGGGTAGTGATGAGGGGTGAGGGGAACTACTTTTGAGGCCCGCCTTGTTCTTTTTTGAACCCATCCTTTTTGTTCTGTTCTAGAAAACAAGCATGCTTGTTGCCCCTTAATCCTTCCTTACTCGGACATTTTGACGTCGCCATCTACAACCACCGGCCCTTGGCCGACCATCGGGGAAGAGGGCCGAGAGCCATCGTTTCGATTCTGATTCTCGCACCATTCTTCGGCAGCGTTCAGTGTCATATCGAGGACCTCGGTGATTTGTGTCATAATCTGCAGAGACACTTTGGCCAATGCCAATGCCGAGTGTGCTCGGTGACGGATTGCTGCTGCTTCGTCACCGCCTTCCCGGGGCGCGTCCGGCCCTTCCTGCGACGCCATCAGCTTCCACTGTGCAGGCAAGCTCATCAGTCGACGCGCCACGAAACCCTTGACGTTGTCCGGTAGGGCGCTGGCAGCGCACTTATTGACCATGTTGACCGTTGCTGCGCTGGTCTTGGTGATGCCGTCGACTAGCGTCATGATGCGTGTTGAGAGCTCATTTCGGGTATGATCGTCTTGGCCGCCCATGGGAACGTCCTCGTGGGTCGCCGCCATGGAGCGATCGTATTCCTCCACCGCCTTTGTCAGACTCTCAAAGAAAACCGTGATCTGTCCGTTGGTGCTGCTTAAAGTTCTAATGAGAGCACGGAGTCTCTTCTTGCTCTCGTCCTGCATGGCGACGCGTAGGCTGGACGTCGTGACCCATAGCTTGTAGCCCCCAGACCCTTCGTTCTGGGAGCCCGACCCCCTCTGATCGTCAGCCGTTTCGGTATAGGCCGGCGACCTTTGATCATCATAAGCCGGCAATGTGTCGACGGTGCTGACCGAGGTGCGTCTCTCCTTGGAGCCAATGTCAAAATCAGCCATCACACGGGCTGCAATGGCTGATTCTCTGTCTACATCACCCTTACGTCGCTTCACCCCTTGTCTCCCATCTTCCAAGTCCGATGGTGACCTCTGCTTCCGCCCGGGCTTCTGCAGCCACCACCTGAGGCCGTGGCTTCCATACCTCCCAACAGTCTTGGCGACTGGTTTTACGACCCGATCCTCAATGTACTCGGCGTTTCTTCGGAGAACAGGTGAGTAGTTTTTGGAATTTGTGTAGGCCGTATTGCAGACCGACGTGGCGCTTTCTAGATAGGATGCCACAGGGGCAATGCTGGGGTACGATGTTGTGATTAGTGACAGCAAGGGCTCCTGCTGTCTATCGCTGCTGCTCTCCTGTGAGTTGGGCGTGCCCACTTGGTACGCCTCGGGAGTCCGATTGCGCCGGCCCTCGTTGTCGTGGGGCATGGTGTCCACTTTTCCCAGGTACCACACCAAGTTAGCTTCTAGACACTACCTACACAAGCACACATACCTGTTCTCAGCCGCCCCAGCGCCTCGGCGGCGGCACGCACCCCTGGATCATCGAGACTGACGCTGGTAGCCCTGTGGTGACCTGATTTATTGCCGAGTGCGTCCGCGCTCATGGAAGTCTCGGGGCCTTGCACGTGGCTCGGTGTGTAGTAGGTGGTGAACGGATTCAGGCTCGGCCAGTGGTTGGTGGGAAGACTGGGAGAAGCGACGGGTTTGGTTGTGACTGGAGTTGTTGTGGTGACCGTGTTCGCTGTGGACAAGGGAGAATAGCCAGGCTCGGGAGCGGCTGACATGGAGGGGAGCCGGGGAGTCTGAGCACCCGTGACGGAGGACAGTGACGGCAGAGTCGGCGCAGTTCCAGCGGCAGGCTTCTCGTGCGGCGGCTGGATGGGCGGCAGTTCAGCAACGTGGTCGGGAAATGATGGCGAGGCCGGATCGTGGGGGTGCGAGATGGGCGGTAATGGCAGGTTAGTTAGGTGGGACGGGTGCGAAGCGGCGGCTTGCATCATCGAGGTTGGTTCGTGGAGCGCCGTTGACGTTGAGGTTGAGCGGTGCTCGTAGTCTGGATACGAGGGAACGGCGCCGGCTTGTTGTGATTTCAGCTGCGAGGGCGTCGGGGACTGCGACGGAGGAGGAGGAGGCAGCACCAGCATGTGATCCATGGTGCCGGTCGGTGTGCCCTTCCCAGCAACGGGGGCCTGGGTGCACAGCTGGGGGCTCCCACTGCAGAGCTAGATTTCAGCGGATCTGCTGCTAGAAGAACGCCGTCATCAGAGGCCGGACCGCGAATCAGCGCTCCGCCTGCTCGGGACCCGTCGCTGGAGATGGAGCTTGGATCGTCCGTGTCAAATGCGACAAAGGCGTAGTACCTAGGTAGTGCCGCCGAGATAAACTGAAGCTGGCTGTAAGTTTGGGCGTCGAAGGGCGTGGACGACGAGGAGGACGATGAGGAGGACGAAGATGGGGACGAGGAGGAGGTGGTCAAGCGGCTGCCCAGGGCTGGGGGGGGCGATAATATCAATCAATGAACAATCGGGCACGGGCAGAGAAGACCGGCATTAGTTGACCGGGGTTCGGGTTAGACACTTGGCAATCAGCGTCAGGCGACTGCTGTCCGCTAGGAAGAGAAGCCGTAAAAAGACCAAGCCGTGCCTGTCGTTGGGACCAGTGGATGGTTGATTGGATGGAAACGGATGAATGGGGGATCTTTGGCTCTTGGAGAAAGGGTTGAGGCGAGCGGGCAGGATTTTCGGCAACGCACCCTTCCTCCCCGCCCTCGCGCCCTCCATGTGACGGGGGACGGGGGACGGGAGTCTCTGCATTTGCACATGCTCACTCCGGTGCTATGCTAGGTATCGGCAGGTGCTAAGGTAAAGGCACAGTACTTAATCAACCGTTCTCCCACATGTCATCCGTCATGTTCCAGGTTTCCTGCCAGGGAAATGCCCCGTCTGTACCCTATCAGAACGATCAGATAATTGAAGGAAAGAAGATACCAAGAAGCATTGCTCCACCAAACGTGGGCAACGCGGGGTTCGAGACACCCTCGAAGACGGCCTGTGCAACCCAGCAGATAGGTCCGCATATACGATAGCCCGGTACAGGACACACGTCATGCGCAGGAGCAGTAGCAGTAGGGGCACCAAACAAGAAGACGAGGTCAAATAGTCCGTCCTTGTCTGGCACAACCGGTAGATGATTCTGGAACAAGACCTGGGATAGACATCCATCTTGAACTGTGCCTGGCAAAAGCACGTGTCAAAAATGGAAAGCGACGGGACTTTGGTCGAAAGAAGCTTGGCTCGCTTCGTCTGCTGTTCCCGGCGCTGGACGCGCTGCTTTGTCACAGCGGGACTTCCATTGCAGAAGACCCACCGCCCGCCGTCACATGCAAAGTTCCAAACCGAGTTCATTCATTCATTCATTCAAATCGGTATTCAGCTTCTTTTTTGTTGGGACACGGAGGGGACCCTTGCATTGGTGACAACTCTCCCTTCCCTAAGGCTTACGGAGTAGGGGGTCTCGGACGTCATTATCCGGACCTCGATTTGAGTCCAGTACAATCATGAGAAAATGTCCGGCTCCTCTGACACCGGCCAAGCAGTAGAAAGAAATACTCGGCCAGTTCTTATGGAGTCGTTAGCGGAAAATCCTTCATCTCCGCGCCTTGAAATCGCATATTCACCCACGGCGGCACGGGTCGGAGACTGACAGAATGCCCGTCCCCAGTTGTGCGCATGATGATAGCACTGTCTAATGGGCGCGTTGAGGAAAGGAAAAGAGGAAAAAGAGGAAGAAGCCCAGAGCCGCTCGAAATTCTTTTGAGCAAAAGAAATGGTGGGGCAGCAAATGGTGCACAGACCATATTCTCTAATTACCCCACAGCCAAGCCGGAAGCCAGGTTTCGCCTTTCACCGGCCAGCAGCCAGCGCTAGGTGCCCGCCCAGGTCCACCAGGCACCTCAAGGGACAGTTCCCGTCTAGGTACCTAGCGGGGGCAGTCACTTGGAAGGTGGTCCGGGCAGGCACTGGTCGCCCAGCGTCTCCACCACTCCGTAAGTGCAGAGCAACGTCAGGGTTCTGGCCTGTGTGGCATCGACAACTGGACAACCGTACGGGCACCTTTACCTACAGCAGCGACCTCCGAGTGCGCAACCTCTGACAGCTGGCTGTTTCTGACGATATCAACAATTCCAACCACTCTCCTTCACGACGGTCGGAGTATAGAACATCTCCAGTGACCACCCCCTGACCACCCCTCGACCACCCGCGAACTCGCGCTTTGCAACCGTCAACATCACAGCATGGCGTCGGCCATCTTCTTTCTCGATCTAAAGGGCAAGACCCTCCTCGCCCGAAACTATCGCGGAGACATACCCATGTCAGCCGTCGAAAAGTTCCCTATTCTCCTCAGCGAAGCCGAAGAAGAGTCGTCGGCCGTCCCCCCTTGCTTTTCCCACGAGGGCATCAACTACCTCTACATCAGACACAACAACCTCTACCTGCTTGCCTTGACAAAGAGAAACACCAATGCCGCCGAAATCCTTCTTTTTCTTCACAAGATCGTCGAGGTGTTCACCGAGTACTTCAAGGCGCTCGAGGAGGAATCCATCCGCGACAACTTTGTCATTATATACGAGCTTCTCGACGAGATGATGGATTTTGGATACCCACAGACAACCGAGTCCAAGATTTTGCAAGAATACATCACCCAGGAGTCGCACAAGTTGGAAATCCAGGCCCGTCCGCCCATTGCTGTCACCAATGCTGTGTCGTGGCGTTCTGAGGGCATCCGCTACCGCAAAAACGAGGTGTTCCTTGATGTCATTGAATCGCTCAACCTTCTGGTGTCATCCAATGGCAACGTGCTGCGGTCCGAGATCCTGGGCGCCATCAAGATGAAGTGCTACTTGTCTGGCATGCCCGAGCTGCGGCTGGGCCTCAACGACAAGGTCATGTTTGAAAGCACGGGGCGGACAACGCGTGGCAAGGCCATTGAAATGGAAGATGTCAAGTTTCATCAGTGCGTACGCCTGTCACGCTTCGAGAACGACCGCACCATTAGCTTCATCCCCCCCGACGGAGAGTTCGAGCTCATGTCGTACCGACTCAACACCCAGGTCAAGCCGCTCATCTGGGTTGAGTGCGTGGTCGAGTCTCACAGCGGGTCGCGGATAGAGTACATGCTCAAGGCCAGAGCGCAGTTCAAGCGCCGCAGTACGGCGAATAATGTCGAGATTATCGTTCCGGTTCCTGATGACGCCGACACACCGCGATTCCGAACCAACGTCGGATCAGTGCATTATGCCCCAGAACAGAGCGCCATCGTGTGGAAGATCAAGCAGTTTGGAGGAGGCAAGGAGTTTCTCATGCGTGCCGAGCTTGGTCTTCCCAGTGTGCGAGGTGATGACGAGCACGGCGGTGGCATGACCGGCGGCTTTGGTGGTAGCATGGGCGGCGTGGGAGCCCCTGGGAAGGGCGCCAAGCGGCCTATCCAGGTCAAGTTCGAGATCCCCTATTTTACCACCAGTGGCATCCAAGTACGCTATCTCAAGATCACAGAACCCAAGGTATGACCTCCCTCTGCTTTCGTTTGCCTTGTTTACGTATCTAACCTGCTCGCCAGCTTCAATACCCTTCCCTTCCATGGGTGCGTTACATCACGCAGTCAGGTGATATCGCCGTCAGACTACCTGACGCCGTCTGAGCTGGTCTGTCAGAAGCCAACATGAGATACATTCAATGAGCACAAGGGTTGGGTAATAGAAGCTACACGATGGGCATCAAAAAAGTCCGGCATGTGGCGTTGGGTGTTGGGTGTTGGGGCCAAGTTGGGCCGACCAAATGGGGTATGGATATAATCAATAGCTGGCACTGTATTACACCGAGTTTGCCCATTCTGACGACCTTAAGATGTATGCCAAATCTTGCACCCACGACACCGAGGATGGATGGATGGTTGGGGACCCCAAGAGTCTCTACCGGCATGACGAGGGGGTTGCGTTTGCTGCAGACGAGTTGCCAGCAGCCCGAGAGGCAATGATTCAACCAAAGACCACCACCGGCCTGAAGTCGGGACAGGGGAAAATATATTTTGGACCAACGTCTCCCTGCCAATCAATCAACGTGCTCCAAACTGCCGAAGTTGACTCCCCTCTCTTTATAAGGCCCTTCAATCTTGATTTGGGGAAACCAGGGGTTCGACAATTATCCGTCCACCATATTAGCCTTGAGCAGGCCAGCTATAACTGGGGGTATGTCCATGTCCATGGCGCACTTCTCTTGTCCTAGCCTCCCTATCGACTGCCAACGCTTGTCTGGTTTTTCAAGCAAGACCCTGACGATGAAATCGCTCACATCGCTCTTTTTCCCGGCCCTCTTGCTGTCTCTGGGTCCCACTGCGGAAGCTCAGTCGGCCTGTACCAGAGACTTCCTCAAGACGGCCGCCGACAGCCTTGTCGCCGCGCAGACAGCCGGCGATCCGGCACTTCTACAGCCGCTCTCGCCCTCGGCCGTCTACCATGAGAACTTCCGCAACGCCTCCCTCGCGTCGGGCTCGTCCTTGACCCGTGCCACCAAGATTGATTTCTCGCGCCACAGTCTTGACACGACGCAGTGCGCTACGTATACCGAGATCATCTCGGCCACGGGCGCCCACCCCTACGTGATAGGCGTACAGATGTTTTTTACTTCGGCTCAAATCACAAAAATTGATCTTTTATCCACCACAACCGGCGACTGGCTTTTCAACGCAACCGGCACCCTGAGATGGGCCTCGCGGGAGAACTGGGGGATAATCCCCGAGGCCGAACGAGACTCGAGAGAGGTGATCAAGGCTGCCGGGGATGCCTACTGTGACATTTTTCATGACAAGTCTGTCGTTGTACCCTGGGGCAGGCCATGTGCCAGACTGGAGGGAGGATCCTACACTGGAAATGGCGGACAGGATGACCGATGCGACGTGGGCATCCCCAGCGGGGTGCAGCTGGTGGACAGGAGGTATGTGATTGACGAGACTGTGGGTGCAGTTTCGATTTTCCTGAGCTTCAGCGGCATTCCAGACAGTCACGAGTTTAGGGTCGAGAAGGGAAAGTTGAGATTCGTACACACCATCACTGTGATGAACACTGGCAGTGGGTCGGGTAAGGGGAAGGGGAAGAGAAGACGGTTGGCTCGCGGGGAGGCATAGAACACGCGGCTGGACCTATTTCGACATGGCAACGGATTTTGCAGCTCCTTGGATGGAATACAGTTACGTAAATCAAATACATTTTGAACTTTCTTCTACCTAGGCAATCAGCAGGATTCTCTTGAGGCAAGGCCTTCTGAGCTTGTCACTCGATCCCGGTACGTCTTCAGAAAATCAAAAAACGTATCCACGTCGGCGGAAGCGGAGGCAATGCCAAAGGAAATCCGAATCGCTCCTGCTGATGGCAGGCCGAGCGCCTCGACAAAATCATCCATCCCTCTCAGAGGCGTCTTAGCGGTGGCCAACTTACGCAGAACAGCCACATCCAAGCCCAGAGCAGCCTCCCCGGCCCCTGGGTTACAAAAACACCCTGTTCGGAGCGAGATTCCCACAGCTGCTGACTCCTGTCCGACCAATCGCTCATCCACAACTTTGCCTCTGCAATCCAACAGATTGAAAGCAACAGTACCTCCTCGCATGTCCACATTTTGTGGCCCGTATACTCTGGCCATTGGCGTTCCATTCGAGTGCCTCAGCGCGACTAACCTCTTCAAAAACCAGCCTGTCAAGCACCTTACCCGCATCCCAACAATCCCCAGTCCAACGGTATTAACCCACTCCAAACCGAACATGATGTCGGGAATACCTAGAAAGTTGACCGTCCCATCTTCGAACCCTTCGGATCCTTTAGCCATCAAATGCCATGGAACTCCCACCGTGGCAGCTTGAATGGTGCCCCCGGAAAACCAAGGCCTTTCGAGCCTGGTCAGAACTTTCTTCTTGACAACCAAGCAGCCCACACCGGTGGGAAACCCAAGAATCTTGTACCAGCTGATGATG
The DNA here is from genome assembly GCA_033296885.1 of Triangularia verruculosa. Classification (NCBI taxonomy): domain Eukaryota; kingdom Fungi; phylum Ascomycota; class Sordariomycetes; order Sordariales; family Podosporaceae; genus Triangularia; species Triangularia verruculosa. The sequence continues at coordinate 97,739 of MU863977.1, read as the reverse complement.
AGAAACTCGGGTTTTATGACAGACATGTCGAGGCTGGCAGTAGGGAGGTAGGCAGCTGCGTCGAGCAACACGTCGTAGCCTTGATCCTGAGCGAGGGAAACCCAAGATAAAGGGTGACGAACACCGGTAAAGTTACTTTGGGCAGGGTAAGCAAAGAGCCCCATGTTGCTGTTCTTCTCTGGATCGGCTGCCGGTGGGGCGCTGGTGCATTTTGATGTCGGAACCGAGGACTGCCAATGAGCTCGGGGAGGAGTCTTGTAAAGGACAGAGGCTGTAGAAGATGCAGCTTTGTCCATTGTCGCCGTGTCTGACATGGAATGACGATTAATGCCCCTACCGCTCCCAGCGCGTACCTCAGTAATCCTGTGTTCAGCCTGCTTCCGAGGCAAGCACCCAAGCAAAGACACGGTCAGCTGGCTAACTACTCTTTTGATGGGAGCCTTTTGCTTTTTTTGTGTTGGCAGTAGCATGTTGATGACATCCGTGTCACTGATTCTCAAGTCCGGAGTTGAGATGGGTATGTAGACTGTGTTGCTCCCCTTGCCTCCGGCAAACTCCCTCAGCCCGTTGACAGAGTTATGGTTATCCGCTGTCAAGACAAGCTTCTTGTCTGTGGTAAAGGGGTAGGACTCCCCGACGAGTTTCGCAGCTCCCGTGGCGTTAGCAGTGAAAATGACATCATACTCTTTAGCATCTGCATTCAAGTGCTGTAGAATCTTTAGCCGTGTAGCATCGATGGCTCGAGTGGATGCTTGACTAGAAGGGTTGATGCTGTGAGGATTGCCGTAGAGCGTCGATGAAAGTCGAACCGAAGAATGAGCTAACTGAGAAGTCGAAGGGAGACCAGATCCAGTGTAGTCGAGATATGTGTGGTTCTTGTTGTCGAGGTGGGCATACTGCGCAGACCGCAAGATGTCTAGAGAAGAAGTAAGGCTGTATTCGGGATATAGTTCCGTGATTTTATCCATTTTGAAGTGACCTGAGGTAGCATGTCCAGTTGGAGTGAAGGGTGCGGTTTCTCAAGAAATACTCTTGGGAAGAGGAGATAGCAAAGAAGGGATCTTCGTTTAGTATTCCTGGGGGGGCTTATTGAATACCTAACAAGTATATCTATGTGCCGATGACCGAGTAGGCACACACCCACATGGGGGGTCAGCTGTGGAGGCATCCGATCTTTGTGCACATCCCTGATGACAGGTTGGAGACAGAAAACTGGGTACTGCAAACTAAATTTTGTTCAAGGCTACTTAGTATGACAACCCCTGCATGTCGAGTATGGACTTCTCGAAACATTGAGCTATCGATACTCTTAGCCCGCAAGATTCCAACGACACATCGAAGTGCTTAGATGATAGGCAAACATGAATACATGCCAGACTTTCATGGCCAAGTAAGAAATCTGATGGTAGGAGCATGACGAAACTTGATGGTTTTAAACCTGACAAGTATATTGGGTACCTGGCATCTATGAAACTGACGCCTTTGGCCGCTTACAGATTCCGGGTACCTGATGACACAAGAGGATAATGGATCGGTCCGCTCGGTACTTTTGATTTTCTCATTTTATCGTGGCTTCCCATCAGCAAATCACTTTAATCGAGATAAGTGCGAGTCGGATTTGATCGAAGAGCTTTCATTTGTCGATGTACTTGTGTCTGTCAGACTGGAATGTCTGGAGCCAGGCAGATTTTCGGGGTTGACTTGTGATGTGGCTGAATACGATCCTGAACCGACCACCATGCACTTTGCATATCTCCTTGCTTCCAACCCACCCGTCAAGACGGTGGGTGGAAACGGTGAGAGGATAATTCCATGGCTCTTACACCGCCAGCCGGTGAAACCACACGAAGCCGGGAAGAGGCTGCTTACTCTTCCCGAGCATTCCCATAACGTCATCCGTCTCACCCCTTCCCCCCTTCCCATTCAAGGTACTACTTCTCCCAGCTACCTCTGTCTATGGGCGCCGCTTGTCTATCTTAAGGTATTTCACTCTTCTTTCGCTGGTGTTGCGGTACTAAAGTCTGACAGCGTTCTCTTTGGCAGTTCGACTGGATGGAGATTTCCTTCAATGTTCGTTCTGGCCAAATACAGGTGCAGCTGGATCTCCACACCATCCAGTTGGGACTCCCAATGTAACCCTGTGAGCTAAGATGGGTGCATTAGTGCCTTGTTGCCTAGACATACTTTGGTTACCTGTTCTTGGAAGCCTGTGACTGTCTGTCATTTTTGCTTTGAATACCCTACTTGGTAAGTGGATGTCAACATTTCTAAGATGCCGAGTAATGAGACACTGTGACGAGGAGGACTCCGACACAGTTGCAGGCCAAAGGGAAAGCTGCAGAGTCGATTTAGTCAGAAGGAACCGAAAAAGACTGCGCAGGTAAACCCCCTCAACATCAGCGGCCAACAGTTCAATCCTTGTCGCCAACAGCCTCGTTTGAGCGGCACATATCTGGGCAAGCGTCATATACACGAAGATCTACGTGCCGTGGCGTCCTTGAATCCCTGTGTCCTGTCGGCCCTCGGGTTTACCGGAGACTGCAATCATGTACCTTGTGTGGCTCGAGTTGCTCTAGACCCAATCCATAAAGTAGTGGGTTTGACAGACCATACCCAGAGAAACAGATGAATTCCGGACTTCTTATTATGGAGGGTAAAAAGCCAACACAAAGCCACCAACCAAACATGTTGCAAGAGTGGAAACGAATTACAACATCGCAGCATAGATAAGTGACGGGACGTTGGCGGGTTACTCCGAAAGTTGTGTTCATAACCTTTCCAACAACAATCCCACATCGCCAACAATTCAAAAGATGGTGGGAAGCTCGACGGCGGTTCCGTTATTGGACCTCCGGTGTAGTGGTCGGCCCAAATCAGGACTGCTAAACATCGGGGCTGAAGAGCTGCTCAGCTTTTCGTTTCCCGTAAATGATAGTTCTGATTTATCTACCAGAGTAGAACGCTACAGATATGCCCCTGCGTGTGACTCCCTTAAGTAGGTACATGAGTCCGTCAGCACCGCATGCGACTGGAACATCCCGGGGAGATCCGTCACTGTATAAGCTCGAAAAGTCGAAAAGACATCAACTCAATGCTCTCTGACAAGGATACTGTGCCACTCAAGTCCAGAAATACACTGTGAGCATTCCTGAGCCGAAATGTTGTTCTCCTCACAGTCTTCCAAACCCCATACCAGGTTGTCCAGACACACCTGGACAAAAAAGCCACGTGGGCTATCCTCTTGAGTTCTTGGTACTAGGTGTGGTGTAAGCCGACAGTTCAACTTTATTTCAAGGCGACTGATGAAGGAAAGATAGGAAGGCAAACCCACCATGTGCTGGCGCGTGCTGACTCCCCGTCCACCGGTTGTGATGCCATCTCTGAGAGCTGAAAACTTCACTCGCCCATCCTACCCTGCCGTGGAAGGCCATGAGTCCAATCAAGACTGATAGGTCACCTGAAAGCCCCCCTGATTCCACACCGGCATTAGGATTCGCATAAATTCGAGGAACGAGCGAGGGAATCCAGGAAGGATTACTGCCAACTGCCCAAGGTAGACCTCGGCCTTCGGTAGTAACAGAACTGACGGTGGAGTTGTCGTCCCGGCGGCAGATGTGGAGGAGGGTCCAGTAAAACACCGTGTCAACGTCCGAGGCTTGGCGTCGGATCCTGGAGTGACCCAGCGAGGCGTCACCTGAGCCAACAATCACAGGCAGGTGGCTGTTGCAGGAGAAAATGGACGCCTGACAATGAATCGTGGGATGACCGGTGATGATGCCTTCCTCGTCAACACGAACAATGCGGCCCTCTTGTCCTCGGCTGGGGCGGTGCCTAGGTAAATTTTGTCATGAGAAGCTGAGCAAACATTGGTTTTTTCTGGTCGTTATATCCAAACACTCACCATCTATACTCGCTCGCCGGTGTTACGACACCGCCGTGCTGCTCTTGTCGGTATCGAAACACTAATCCGGGCGATTCATCCAGGTATTCATCCGCACGTTCGGGGGGCATGGGGTTCAACCATTGGTCTCTGAGCATTCCATCTCCTTGAAGCTCGAACCCGTCTTGAGGTTCATAGTTTGGGTTAAGTTCGTTCACTACGAACAAAAAGGAGGTGCCAATGAGACGTCGACTGTAGTCTTCGCCCTCCGCTATGGCGGCGCCGGAGGCTCTGAGGTCTCGATCACGGTGTTTACTGCGTGAGGCATGGCTGGATGAAGAGTGCTTGTCGCGGTGACTATGTCGGGAAGAGCCAGATCTGCTGCCCTAGGCGGATCGTCAGTTTGAAAATAGATTGAAAACTTAGTGTTGAGCCGCCCTACAAGAAATAGGTTCATATTCGACCAAGCCAAGACGACAGTATCACGGGGGTTAGGCTGTGTAAAACGAGGTTTTAGTGCTGGGTTAGGTAGACGATGGTAGAATCAAAGATTCGGCGGCAGGCAAAGGTGTGTGTACCTATTTGCCGTCGGCAGACTGTTTTGGGTCTTAGGGCGTGTGGAGAGGCTGTTCCTGGCTCGTTGATGTTGTGCTGTGACCCTGCAGCGAGATCTATCAGAACTGACAGATGTTTAAGATATAGTTACCTGCCCCAAGTTATACTTCCACAGGGTTACCTTACCCAAGAACAAGAGTTCTGCCACCACAACCAGATTCAATCACCATCGAAAACGATTTATGGATGCCCAACTCCCCGTTTTTCCATTTTGTTTCTACCACTCAATGAAGAACAAAACATGACTGTTGGGCTCGTGAAAAATACACAGCTGCCAGAACTCCGGACCTATGTAACTGTGTAGACCTAATGGCGGGAGTGAATCACAAGCTACATGTGTTGAAGATCATGTGGCAGTCATGGACGCGCCAAGAAGCCAGAAGAATCTTTTTGTTGGATCGTCAGTGTTGCCGGGGTCGGACTGATTGTTTTGGGAAATCCGAAGGGAAGAATCAAGGAACTTGTTGCATTGGGCTTCATAAGAGGCGGACACTCCATCGCTCACCCCGTCGTGGTGGTGTGATGGTGGGCTGGCTAGGTATGCGTCCATGAAAATCCTGGAAAATACCGTAGTATAACTGCCATAACGATGACGATAGTTATCATCATGTGGGTGTAACGTGTGTACCTGTCTGCAGGGCCCCATGGTTGACTGGACGAGATGTTTGCCGATGACCAAAGAACTGCAGATGCAGATCGATACACGGGCACAGTCTGGAAGTCTGATGTGCTCATCTTATTGATAAAAGGAAGCTTGCTTACCTGCAACGTGGCTCTGTATCAGTAGGGTGGATCAAATTGCTCAGACAGCCCGAAATAGATGACTGTGATCTTGTCAACCATGCTGTTAAATAAAGAACCGAGCGAGCCGCCATTCCCCGAGATTCGACTCGGAGGCCCTAGGCCGTATCATTGAGAACAGATACGAACAGTCGAGAAGGGATATTCAGTAACAGGGTTGTAACGCGAGCCATTTAATGGGCCAGTTCCTTATCACAAATATCCAGAGGAGCTTGTGGTCCTCTCTATACGCATGGGCAGAAATGGCTTAGGCATGATGGTCTTGACAGATTTCTCGTACGGTAGGCATCAAGAGGGGAGCGGGTTACATAGCCCATTATTCCCCAGGAGGCAGTGAGTTTCCCCACTTTGCAAGCCGCCAGCCAGAACATGCCAAGTCTATCAATTCCTTGAGTAGCATTCTTCAAGTCTTCAAGGCTTCTCGAGACATAAGAGAAGACTACTGATGGGAAGAGAGTTCCGGTAATTCGGGTTCCAGCGCAAGCCAAGTGTCAAAACGAGAGGACTTCCGTACACTTTGCCATGTCAGTCTAATCCACTGATAAAAATGCCGCATCGAAGTTGATGGTGGCTCATAAGAGGTGGAAGAGGCCCAATGCAGGAACTGCCGACAGTTTGCGGGGATTGCAGTCCAAAGTGAGACGAACCCATGGTTTAAGGCTGTGTAACTCGGACAGTTGGCGTTGTCTGGGGGAGGTCGATGCCCAACAAAAGCTTCTCGGGAGCATGTGACGTGTATAGGGCAAGGTACCTAGCTACCTTGGGTAGCTTTTTTCGATAGACTGACATCGAACGATTTCACAAAAAGATGACGGCTGATTGATGGGGATGGGCAGGAAGAAGAATTTAATACATCTGTCGTGCAATATGAGAAGGCCATGAAAGTGAATTTGGCAGCAGATGCGGGTATCTGGGTAGATGCCCATCGAAGTTTTGAATCACATGCAACCCGGGGTACATCTTCGTAAAAGTCTCAGACGTGCCTGAACGGCCAAAGGAAAAACCTTGTAGCGGAGCCAGACCTTAATTACGATATAGTTTCGACATCACACTCTACCCCTGCTACCGAACAGACCTTGACATTCGCGCTGTGCGGTGGTGTTACGTTGCGGGGTTGGTTCTAGACTGCCCAGGTGTCTGATCCCTGTGGATGGGTGTGGCTGTTGGGCTTCCTCAATTAACATCCCCAAAACCCGCAGGGTCAATGCTCAGTTTGAGACAACTAGAGTTTGCGTACAGAACGCTTTCGATGATGAAAATGCGCTGTATCTTGCCATAGAGGCAACACTAGATGTTCATCCAGCTATTGTCAAACTGTTCTTCGAAGCCGGCCATCTCGTCGTATGTACAAGCCCCAGACATCCCAGGCCGGTAGTTGACAATATGAAGTGGATACCTAGCGTTGATCTTTGTAGTGAAAAATGCATCATGCACCACCTATTGCGACAGGAACTCCTAGTACTGCTTGGCCCGGTTCCATCTCACCTTACCCAAAACTTAAGGTACTCGGTACCCGTCAGCTTTTCTCCCTTCTTTCATGTGCGGAGCCCGCCCCATAGATTGTTGAATAAAGAATGCTGAAAGTCTATGAGTTGTGCAACTTCTCCAACTTATTCGGCTAACCTGATGCCTTGCTCTCTTGATTTTGCCGGATGACTTGTTTGTTGACATTCGCTTCAACCCCCCTTTTCAACCCCTTTCCCCAGATAGCACGGGTTAGGGTTCTAGTCTTCTGGTAACCCCTGATCCCTGATGACTTTTAACTTTGAGGAGCACGTGCTTGTCTCGACATCGTGTATGCTGGCTGACACATTGTGAGCTTATTTGAGTTTTTCTTGTGGCCTGCAAGCTTTTCACAAAATGTAACAACCATCACAATGGCCAGGATCCTGCTGTCGACATTACGTGGACGAAATCATGCACTGTCCAATCTAAATGTTGATAATTCCAGGCCCACCCTGTGGTCGGATGCTTGTTAGGTAATGTCCCTCATCGCGAAAAGGCGAGCCGGCTTGGCGTAGCCATCTCGACTTCTTGGCTCTGATCCACTGTGGTGTTTCACTCAGTCCTTGAGTCGAGAAGGACTTTTTAGGACGATGTGAACAGGAAGAATGGTATATAATGAATACAGTCCAAGCCAAGTCTGCTTGTTCCTTTCTCTTGACCATATCGCCGGTTCAGCGTCCTGTGTCCCTCCTGCTTCGTCACCACCTGTGTATGGCAGCTCAGCGGCACTCCTTACCAACACAAACCCACCATATGGAATTCAAACTGGCTGCACGCCTGATCATCCCTCCTCAAGTGATCCAGCCCCCAGAAGCGGAAAAGGGCAAGATTTCACGCTGAAACGCTGCTCATCTCGTACCGGAACATCTTGAGACAGAGGATAGGTGAAAAACAGTCAGAACACCAAAATGCACGTCTTTATCAACGGATCCAGCCGTTGGCTCAACCCCCATCTTCGCAAGTACATCCTCGACTACGTTCCCGACGCCATCTTTTATGACAGCTTTGAGGACTTCCCCGAGGGGCCTCTCGAGGAATCGTTTCAGTTTCTCGACGGCTGGGAGATTGGGGGCAACTTTGCCATCATCAACAACTCCAAAAACGGGCTGATCAATGCCTACCCATCCAGCGACGCTTTGGCCAGGAAGGACTACCTCGCCAGGGTAGTTGATTTTTGGAGAGCAAAGAGGCCCCAGAGCAAGCTGCCTGACCATGTCCCCATCACGGTGCGGCTCTCGCTCGACTATGCCGAGTTCGTTGACGAATCTCTTACCGCCGCTGACGATCTCAGCCTGCTGTACTCGCTGGAGCAGAACGAAGATCGTGAGCCAAAGGAGAGGGACTGGTGGATTTTGAAGCCAGCGCTGATCGATTGCGGTGCGGGAATCCGAATTTTCAGTACAGTGGAGGAATTGGCTAGCCATTTGGAACTAGCCGAGTATGAGTACACTGATGACGACGAAGAAGAAGAAGAAGAAGAAAAGGAGGAGGAGGGGGCAGTGGCCGAGAAGGAAAAGAATGGCGTCTCTTTGTCGCTGCCTGCTTTGAATTCGCTGGACGCTTTGGTCACCACTGTCAGCGGACTCGGGCTGGACGACAAGAAGGCACAGGCTGAGGGCAGGGGCGACCAGAAACGAGTGCAGTACGTCTTCAAGAAGGATGGACGCATTCCTTCGGCCCAGATGCGGGAGTTTGTTGCACAGCAATACATTGTCCGCATCCCGCCAGTGGAGGGCAAGAAGTGGCATGTCAGGGCATATGTTCTGGCCATGGGTCGTCTGAAGGTTCACGTCTTCCGCGAGCTGCTCGCCCTTTTGGCTTGCGAGGACTATCAGCCGCCATGGGAGAACCCAAGCTTGCGGTCTAGCCTTACCAACACGGCTTTGCAGGATGAGGACGAGTTTGTCAGCAACGAGTCCATGAGAGACTTTTGGTCTGACGCTGTCCCTGAGAAGCTCTTGGCAGATGGATGGAAGGAAAGCGTTTGGGACCAAATCTGCGATGTGACTGCGGAACTGTTCAAGGCCGCTGCCCACACCATGGCCGACAAGTTCAACACGGTGAACAAGTCGTTCGAGCTATTTGCTGCCGACTTCTTGGTCGATGACAACGGAAGGGTGTGGTTGTTGGAGGTGAACGAAACCCCGGCCTTTTACAACCATGACAAGGCCGGTGAGCTCGCCCTTCGCCTGATGGAGAGCGTCATCTTTGCTGCGATGGAGCACATGGGCAAAGCCCAAGCCGCGGATGACAAGCTTGAGGCTATCAGGGACCGGTTTGTCAAGGTTTTGGATGAAACCGAAAACCTGCCCAAGAGTAAAATTGTGGAAATCAACTGTGATTGAAGGGGTGCCGAATAAGAGGTTGGCTTATGGTTGATGATATAGAGGGTAGATTTAGGGTACTTGGATAGACAAAAATGATAGCGATGACCTGATGAAGTTCAAATCAACGAGCGCCCCATGGATTTGTACGCAAGGAGGCGGGATTGGAATGTCTTGTCAGAGCGTTTGAACCAAGCTGAACGGGCTGTGATTGGTCGAGTTCACATTGGTGTTTTGTGTTTTTCTTGTTCGATGCAAGGGATTGGCCGCCAACCACCCCCTGACATCGCACCTCCGAAGCATCGAATCCACACCAAAAGCAAGGTGACGCAACAGTCGGACTTGACTGGTGATTCTTTTTCATTTTTCGGACCGACCGGTGGTTCACCCACACCCACGGAAAAAAGCGGGCAACAAATCCTGGCCGGATATATTGCAGGCACCCATCACATTGTGGTCGGCCCGCTCGTTTTTGGTGAATCCCTTACACACTTTGAAAGTCGATACACCATAATAAACCAAGAGCCCATGGAGACCATCAATGAAGCTCATTCTGGGCCGACAACGCCAGCCATGGCCGGGCCGGCAGCCGAAGTCATGATGTTTACCGTCAAGCCAACGAATAAAAACGCCAAGGAAATGCCCTTAAGCCAGCCAGGACGATCGGTCTCAATGAGAGTGTCTGTTACCAAGAAGACAAGCCTCAGGATACGCAACTGGGTAAAACGATCCAACAGCAGCGGGTAGGCCACCACCGGTTTTCAATCATTAAACTCGCTACTGGACGGAATGAAATCGCTGACAGGAGGACGAATTAACAGTGAAGTATCCTCGAGGAATGCAGATATAGACCCGTCTGTGACTTGGCCAAAGATTATGCATCTTGGTGGTGGCCGCGTGGAGGACGCTCCGAGCACCGGAACGGGGGCGGCACAACGAAGTCGAACACCCTCAGCCGACAGTCGACGCACTCAGTGGCTTGACTTTTACTCGCAAGATCCCGAGCCCCCCGGATTGTCGACCAAGCCACCAACGAGGCATCCACCCCTATCAAGGCCACGCCCGCCCAACAGAGAGATTGACCTTCGTCCCCTTCCTCTTCGTGTTCCCTCCCTGGAGCGCAAAGATGAGCCACCAAAGTCACTAACGCGAAAAGACTCCAAATGGAAAGCACTTCCAGGCCTGCCGACTCAAAACCAAAGGGCATACGTCCACGCATCCACCGAGTCTGCAGATGTTGAAAAGTTCATGGGAAAGATCGTGTTGGATTCTCCCCCGCTGCCGGCAGAGGATGACAAAAAACCCGACCAAGTGTCCTTGCACGTCGCGGTATCCCAGCAGAAAGAAGCCGACGCTGGGTCCATTCTTCCAAACACCGTGTACGCCGCCATGCCGGGGCTAGGAACGCCGCCTCCGACACCAGACAGTGCAAGTGGCAGCACAGCAATGGCTGTCACCATCACGCGGTCGACGGCCAGCAGTACTGGCAAGCATTTTCCCTCCAGAAAAGACTCGTCGGCTCACGCTCGCCCACCTCCACATTCACACACCCTATCTGAGTCTTGTGTGCTGACACCAGTGTCACCTATCGGTTCCACGACAGGAAGATATTCGCGCCAGGAGCGCATGTGGCTCCATCGTAACTACCGAGGCGAAGCTCCCTTTCTGTCAGCCTGGGGGCTGGATATCACTTCTCAGCATGACAGGGAGGAAGGGGTCGGCATATTGAAGGAGTTGATGATGGAGGAGCTCAGAAAAGGGCAAGGTCTTTTCCATACATAGAAGAAAACATGTAATAATAGTCTCTCAATAATTTGCACACCCATGACAAAACAAAAGAGCCAGATAGGTTGCACCGACGGAGATATTATGGCTTCGAAAAGGGGCTGAGAATGGAAAGGACGGCCGTTCCTAGTAGCTATAGGATGCCAGATTCCGACACACTCTCACAAGTCGCTTTGGCGGAGTGGTTAACGCGCGCCCCTGCTAAGGGCGTTCCTTCGGGAGCGTAGGTTCGAATCCTGCAGGCGACGATCTTTTTGGTGCTTGGTGCTTGGGCCTTGTTCCCAACCCCTCTACCAGCCCTCGGCCAACCCCTCACCAACCTCAGGAGACAGGGGTTTGTTTGTTTAGTTACGTATGCTCAGCTATCCAGACTTGCCCCCTGGTGCTTTGCATGGGATCACGAGATGCAAACAAGTGACTGTTACTCCTCTTTTTTTCAGGCTCCAGCGGCGGCAGCCTTTGCATTGCAAATAACCTTTCTCAAGGCCGGCACGGCAGCCACGCTCTCAGCCCAGACAGAATACAGGTGCGCAAAGGCTATCTGGGCCTCATTCCAAGATCCAGGGGTGTAGGGTGTTGGGAGGGCAGCAAAGGCCTCCTCACTGGGGTCTGTGATCAGCGCCCAGATGTGTTTGTTATAGTCGTCTGCCGAGTAGTAGAGTTGGGTCATCTGCATGAGCAGATCGTTCATCTTTTCGGCCAGCAAGCTCTCGTTGTTGTAGAAGTCGACCACGGGCTGGTTGTCGATCGTGTTGCCCACGCACTGATACTTGCCCTTGAGGACCGACAGAATGTCCTCCTTCGTCGGGGCGGGGCTGCCGGGGGGCGTGTCCTCTCGCAGGCGTTTGATTCCCTTGAGGTTTTGCGGCAGGCGGAACTTGATCAGATAGAGAGCCAGGACGGGGGTAAGCTGGAGAAGACACCATTGACGCTGGGGTCGTCCCAGGGAAGCAGGCCACCGTGAGCACGGATCTTGTCCTCCTCGGCCTGGACACCCTTGCGCTTGGCGCTGATCTGCTTGCAGGTGGGTTTGTGGGTTGGCCAGTCTTTTGTCTGGTGGTCGCGGTTGCAGTAGTAGTAGACACTGCAGCCAGAGCAGCGCATGAGGCTGTCGGTTTGGTGGCAGATCTCGCAGTGTTTGGCTATCATTTTGGGGAAATCCTTCTCCAGGCCTTCTTCAAAGACGATGCGTGAGGGGCGGCCATTGTTGCTTGCTATTGGCTGTTGTTCCCGGTCCAGTAGGAGGGAGGCGATCGAATCAATCAAGGGCGGTGAATGAAAATAAGTACAGACAGAGTCGACATTGACACGAAACGCGGGAGAGAGAGAAAGCACGCGACAGCCGCGTAAAATTCTAATTGGAAACAGAAGTGGAGCCATATGGAGCATTTCCGCCACTCTCTCGACTATCAAACATGTCCCCCACACTTTGGTCTTGAGCTGAATTCGGAATTCGAGCGAGCAAAGAGAAAAACCGGAAAAAAGATGCTGGGGCGATGGAGTCCAGCCGTTGAGCTGCCAGGGTCTGGTTGGGTCCTTATGCACCATGCACGAACCCTGCGACGACGACGCGGCAGAATCAATGCCCAATTGAATCCCCAATTGCCCTGCACTTCCGACCATCAATTGATGCGGTGACCCTAACCCTCAGTCAGGTCGTTGGGCACTACACCTGACCGGGCATCGCACAGAGCCTGCCCGTGGATGGAACTTGGGTTGGGCACCACTCCAGCCATCAATCATCAGTCCGGTCCCTGGAAGCAACCAGGGCACGTACCTGACGGACAACCCCTCTCGGCCCCTCCATAGAAACCCCCCATTGTCAGGTGAAGTGAGGGGCAGCAGAGACACTGACAGACGCGCTAGCACTGCACAGTTATGCTGATAATCGCCAAATGCCCCGGCCAGCCCCAGTTTCCCCAGAATCACGATGCTCAGATGTGCAAACCAGCAAAAACACCAATGCCGACTACTACCGGCCCAGACTGCCCAACACGGCACATGCAGCTCATGGGTGCCACCGTGGCCCCCTCAGGCTGTCGATGGCCGTGAAACATTGGGTTCGACAGGCATTGACAGGCCACGTCGGGGACTCACATGGTTCCCAGACAGCCCTATCAAAGCGACTGGCCAGAGACGGGGCTCCTGGTGCCTCCTGGTTGGAGCGCCCGCTTCCGATTGGGGATAGTGAGCGCTGACAGCTCATCAAGAGGCCCAATCCAGCAAATCGCGAGTCGAGATGCACCGCTGCTGCCAACCCCCCAGCTAGCCCTGCAGTAGCGGTATAGCATTAAGATGGAGTCGTCCCCCGGCACGGCCCCACCGCCCAAAGACTTAAGAGATAACCCCGTCGAGTCTTTGGCGAGCAATGAAGACTTATCTCTCCAGCCTCGACCTCCACCTCACAGTAGAACCATCGAGCCTCATCCGAGCTGCCTTCTTGACCCTTGCTGTCCTCCTCCTCCTCCTCATCATCATATCCACCTTCACCAGCTCTGCCATGGCCAGGAAAAAGAAGAGCGGTGCTGCCAGGAAGGGAATCGACGGCCAGCTTGGTCTCCCCAGACACGAGACTGATCCTCGCCCCGAGACTTCGTAAGTCGTCTATATGTATATCTACACATGAGCTTCATTGACGGCTAACCTGTCTAAGCAGACCATACGCAAGCCCCACCTGCACGGTTCCTTTTGCAAGCCCCTTGGCGCTGCCCAAGGACATCCTCCTCAGAAGCCCCAGGCTACACGCCGCCTTTGAGGAGAACCTTCCTGAGCTTCCTGAGATCTCGGATGACGTTGGCCACGTCCTCGTACATTACCTCCACACCGGCACTTACGAGACCCTCAAGCCAAAACCTGACGACGACCTCCCAAGGCAGATTGCCGAGCTCAAGACCAGCATCCAGGCCTACGCCGCTGCGAAGCACTATGACCTCCCAGACCTCATGAAGCTCGCCGAGGCCAAGATTGAAAGGTTTGGCGATGGCCTGCCCCTCCCATCCCTGCTGGAGGTGGCCAGGGACGCCCACCCAACACTCTCGGACAATGACGACTGGTTTTTGAATTTTTTAAGGGCAAGAATCCGTCCTCATCTCAAGGACGCCAAGGCTCTCCGAGAGTCCGACCTGCTAGATCAAATCAGCAGCATCCTCTCCCCCAATCGAGTGCTGCTTCGCACCGTCCTCGAAATCCTTTGTGAGAGCCATGTCCCCAAGCCACAGCCAGCTCCACAGCCACAAGGCCTTCAGCAGCCTAGCACCCCCACCAGTTCAAGGGCAACATCGCCTCCCCCGGCACCGGGAACTCCCATGTCCAATATCGACCTCAGGTCAAGGACCATCTCAAGGGAAGACTCATTCCCAACACCCTCTTCCAGGAAGAGCACCAAGACAGCCATCCCCTGGCCCTCACAAGATGAGCTGAGCGGCACCGATGGCCAGGCTGAGTCGTCTAACGAGGCGTCTTCTGAGCCTTTCCTGTCCATCCTGCCCATGGCCGCTTCAGAGCAAGTGCACATGGAAGAGCCCCTGGCACAGTCGAAGCCGGTGTTTGAGCTGGATCCCATCTCAGAAACGCCCACTGTCGTGGAGAATGAGGAGCTGGCCCGCGGGGCCTTCAGAGAGGTGGTCGAGGAGATCAAGGTCAAGGCACATGAGCAGGTGCAAACCGAGAACTTGCCCGAAGTGCCGGTCCAGCTTGCCCCAGTGCTCGAGGAGAGGGAGGAGAGGGAGGAGAAGGAGGAAGGAAAGGAGGTCGAAAGACCCGGGCCCATCCCGGCTCTTGCCAAGCAGCGTGAGCGCGCCGACTCCGGCAAGCACATCGACATGGACCCCGAGCCGGCGGATGAGTTCAGGGCTCTCCCGGTCCTCCAGGAGACACCCATCTCAGCTGTCCCCATCGTCATCTCTGACAAGATGCCCGCCTTCGAGCCCAAGGTCAATCCTCGTGCGGCCTTCAGGCAAGCCGACTCTGGCTTCTGGTCTGAAATTGACACTTCCTCGGAGCACGAGCAGGTTGTCGCCAGCAAGGAGGTTCCCGCTCACTCCGTGGTAGAGGTGGAGGTACCCCCAACCCCGCCTCCTCAGGATGTTCTCCCGGTAGATGAGATCACTGAGGCCAATGATCAGCAGCGGTATCAGTTCGATACCGTCGCTGCTGCTTCCATCGAGACCAAGGCCGAACTGGAAGCGCCCAAGGAGGAGGTCAATGAGGCCCCCGAGGCTACCTCTTCCTCCGAGCCCATCAGGGAAGAGGCTGAA
Organism: Triangularia verruculosa; assembly: GCA_033296885.1. Classification (NCBI taxonomy): domain Eukaryota; kingdom Fungi; phylum Ascomycota; class Sordariomycetes; order Sordariales; family Podosporaceae; genus Triangularia; species Triangularia verruculosa. Next base: position 82,572 of record MU863977.1, on the reverse strand, counting down.
ACTGCATCCGAGCTAGCCCTGACAGCGCTTCTTCCCTCACCCAAGCCTACCACCGCGCTTCCAAGCAAGCTCGAGCTTCCAGCTGAGATTCTCGAGGCCGTTTCTGGCCCCATTGTCGACGACGCCAAGGAACAAGAAGAGGAGGACAAGAAGGACCAGATGGAGAAGTCAGTCTTCCCCGCCACCCATGACTCCCAGGAAGGGCCCTCGATTTCCAAAGAGGTACAGCCCTTTTCTTCTTTTTCTTTCCGGTATTCTGCTTTTGGCGTTGCTTTGTCCCGGCGTCACGTCACACCCGAAAGATGCTTTCGTGCTAACCCCTTTTTCTTGTGATACAGCCCGAAGTCGCTGAAGTCGCTCCCACTCCAAAAGTGGAGGTCGAGAACACCATCCCCGAGGCGACCGAAGAGGACGCCGACAAAGTTCCCAACGTTGCTGACGCCCCTGGGCCCGCTGAGCCCCAGGCGGTTGAGCCGAAGCAGGAGCAGGAGCCGGAGCCGGAGCCCGCTCCGTCGACCGTTGACCAGCCACAGCCCGTACCAGTCGTCGTCCCGAAGGCCAGCAGAGCGAAGAGTCTCAGGAGCCTCAAGAACGGCGTCATGGGCAGAGGTTCCAGCTCGTCCCTCCACCTCGCACTCGCACGGACGCGCTCCAAGTTTTCCAGCAGCAACAAGAACCTCCCCGTCCCCGTTTCAGTTCCAGCTGCCGAGTCTTCATCGACGCCTAAGCCAGAGGTTGAAGCCCCAGTCATCAAAGGCAAATCCCAAAGTCCGGCTGTAGTCTCGGGCAGTGGCAGCGGCTGGAAGAAGAAGCTCTTCCGTTACCCCGTCCTGTTTGGTCGTGGCATGTGACTATCCTCAACCCTCTCCGCACTTTTATCACGCTCTTCCGCACCCACACCACCTCTGGAGGCAACACTCTCGAGGGTAGAAGTGCAGGTACGCAGCCATGTCACGGCCGGCACCACCATCACTACCACCACCGCATCTCCCACCAGCACCAGCACCAGCACCAATAAGGCTCCTCATCAACAGATGCAGGATTCCAATCGCAGCATTTCCTTTGTTGAATCCTCCCCTCTACTCCTCGGCCTCGCCTTTCTCTTCGGCCCTTCGGCCGAAGACTCCCCAACCGGCGACGAGATTGATTGGACATTCCTCACCTGCCTCACATTCCAGATCCTCTTCTTCTGGGCTTTTTTGCAGCACTGCGTTACCCCGGCACTCGTGACCCGCCTCCCCCGCATTACCACACAGTCCAGAACGCTGGCCAAGGGCCCACGGGGTTGGACATGGGTCAACAACTGCTACCTGACTTTCAAGAACCTCAAAGGGACTAGATCGGCCATCTGGCGCCAGTCTAGGCCTAGAATTGGAGGCTCTAGATCTGGCAGAGGGTGGGGAAGAATACGACCATGATGAAAGTGTACGACAATCTCTTTTGTTTTCTCTCCTTTGTTTTTCCTTTCCTTTTTCTTTGAGTTTTGGGCTCTCCTTTTGTCCTTATCGAAACGATGAAAATGTGGCACAGTTATGTATACAGATTGATGATGAACAGCATGATAATGCCCCATTGGAGGGATGACAGCGAGTTGGTATGGGGTTTGGACTATTCCGGATTTTGTTTATTTTCTCTCTTCTTCACCTTTTCTTCATGACAGCCTGCCTATAAAACTCGCGAGATTAGATGGCATCGCATCAGTCGCATACATAGCATGGGGGAGACACTTTGATTGACAGCACAAGATAATATTATGCATGGTTGGCGTTTTCTATTTACACTCCCAGTTAGATCTCCTTGACGGGTTCAGCTCTTGCTCCGTCTACGCTGTTGAAGCTCTCCTTGCCTCCCAGGTACCTATACACCACCCTGGAGTCCAACCCCTTGCAGTCCTCGGCCGCGCTGGCAGCTGCATAGACACCTAGACCGCTCACGCCCAGGACATTCTTGGCCCCTATCCGGCGTGCCATATCGACCGCTAACCCCATGTCTTTTTTCATCAACTCCACCCTGAATCCGCCGCGGTAGCCTTTGGATGAGGGTGCCTGTGGGCATACGTTGGGAACGGGGTTGAAAACATCACATTGCCGGTTCTGTGCCGTGCCAGACGCGAAAACCGACGCCAATGTCGCAGGGTCGATGCCGGCTCGCATGCCCATATCCATGGCCTCTGAAGCGGCGATAGTGATGATGCCGGAGAGATAGTTGTTGGACAGCTTTGCGGCTAATCCTAGAGATGGACCGCCGCATGGGATGGCTTTGCTGCCCATGCAATCCAACAGCTCATGCAAGCGTGGTAGATTCGGATCGGATGACGAGCAACCCATGAAGAAGGCTATGGTTCCTTGAGCCGCTCCTATCGACCAGTTTTCGTCAGAAAGACCGATTCAAAGTCGCCCTCTTTTGAAAGGCATAGGACAGGAGAATGTTTCAAGTGTTCGTCGTACCTAGCACGCCGCCTTGGCTAGATGTCAGCTTCTGATATCGGTGTGAACATGGGTGGCAAGAGTAACCAACCCGATACTGGACAGTCATAGAAAAAGCTTCGAGGTGCGATTCTAGCAACTTCGGACTTTACATGTAGAGAGGTTGCTGTGTCAATGGTAGAACAGTCGACGAGGATCTTGGCGCTGTCTTGCCCGAGAGTGCTGATGATGCCGCCGTGCGGATCGAGATAGACAGATCTCACGTGGGCACTCTCTGGGAGCATCGTAAACACCACGGTCTTGTGAAGCAACAGGGAAGCCAGCCCTATTTGTTAGCAACACTGGACAGGCAGGATAAGGTCACGATAAACCTTGGATACCGTATTCTTTCGCTGGACCTCACTTACGGCATCCGAGACAGCTGCTCTGATACTGTCGGTCTTCTGTACGACATGTGGGAATAATTCTTGAAGCTCTTGTCCAGGACCATCTGCGATATCGTAGACTCGTATAGCAACGCCTGTGCATCTTGGAACCAAATTGGTTGCCAGGTTGGCTACCATAGGCCTGCCCATGGCACCGAGACCGATGAAGGCTATGGTGTGGCGGTCATCTGTGGACGTCATTCTGAGATATTCGGCGGAACTGAGGCTCAGATGTGATAAGTCCAGGCAGGTGCCGACCCAGAGGAAAAGCGATGCGGGGGAAGGTTTCGACCTATCAAAAGGAGGTGCTTTCCCTCCTCTATATAGGTCTGTCTCGGTTCAATTTTGATACGCGCCCTGTTTCCATCTGGCATTGCCCGGATTCCCAAGCGATCACCAAACCCGCGGTAAAACCACCTAGTCAGTATCCAACATGACAAGAGGCTTCGTCCAGATTCATGCCCTCTCAGCCGGTCATTCCTCTCTCCCAGAAGAGCATTTCATTGATCCATGTTTGTCACCGGGAAGCCGAAAGACAGTGCCTTCTCTGTGCTTCTTGATTCAGCACACATCGCGAGTCGGCAATAAAAGGACCAATATTGTCTTTGACCTTGGGGTGAGACGAGATACTTCCTTGTACTCGGCACCAATCCGTCATCATGTTACGACTCGACAGCCCATGTCTACGACGCCTGATGTGGTGACAAGCCTACAGAAGGGAGGACTAGGTGCGGACGACGTTCACTTCGTTGTTTTTTCTCATGTGTGTGATTCAAAACTACCTTACCTACCCTATCCACCATTGCCAACCAGTATGTAACTGATGATCCCAGGTACACTGGGATCACATCGGCTACCCGCCCGACTTTCCGAGTTCGAAGTTTATTGTCGGCAACGGTTCGATCGCCCTGCTCTCTGGGACATCGTCGGCTTCGCTCAGGGGCAGTCACTCCTTCTTTGAAGCAGATTTGTTTCCTGTCAGCAGAACTATCGAGCTATCTGATCCTGGCGTCACTGCTAAAGCTGGCACCGCAACCGCAATGCAAAACACCAACAAGTTAACGCCCAACTGGACAGAGTGGCGGCCAATTCCGTGTTTCAATATCCAGAAGGCTCTTGATGTTTTCAACGACGGATCTATTTATCTTGTTGATGCCCCAGGACACTTGCCAGGACACACCAATCTTCTAGCTTGTACCGAAAAAGGTTGGGTTTACCTTGCTGCTGACTCGTGCCATGACCGCCGGATCCTGCGCAAAGAGAAGCAGATTGGCGAATGGAAAGACGATAAAGGGCGGAGCTGTTGCATACATCATGACCGAGCGAAGGCCGAGGAGACCATTGAAATGGTTAGGGGGTTGGAGAGAAGGGGGGTCGAGATCATTTTTGCGCATGATGACGAGTGGGAAGAGAGAAATCCGCAGCGATTTTGGGGAGCCTGACCTCATCCCCTCAAAACATGGGGATCCGTCTACTCCCGATATGCAGCTATCCCCGCACTTTGAAACGATGGTTACCTATCCATAGGATCAGCATAATTGCAGGGTAGCCATGCAGCATGGGGGATTTTCACGCGGCGGCAGATGAATGCCTGTCTTCGTGTGTACCGTCCGTCCTCGTTACCAATTGTCTCGAGCATGACTTGCTCCAACTCGGGACTCACTTCTTTGCCCGGGCCTGAGATAATGGTTTGTTCCTCTACACTCCAGTTTTCATCGAGATCCATGCAGTTCAGTGTTTGTTGTAAAGATCGAGCGCACAATTTCAACATCATGTCTAGCCAAAGCCAGGAACAGGCGGCTAGAGACCGCTTCAATGCGCTTCTGGGGCCTGCCTCATTTCATGAGGGCTGGTCATCCCTCCTGAGCCTTTCGCCTTCCTTTTTCAACGCAAGCGTATCCCTTGCCTCGGTGCCCCGAAGAAACTCTCACCTATCCCCCAAGAACCAAGCGCTGATCGGATTAGCGGTCGACAGTGCAGCGACGCATCTCTATACCCCTGGGATCAAAACCCATGTGGCTACAGCTTTGAGGGAGGGAGCTTCCGTGGCCGAGGTTGTTGAGGTTATCGAGTTGAGCAGCACGTTAGGAATCCATGCTTGTAACATTGGGGTTCCTTTGCTCGTGGAGGTTCTCAGGGAAGAGGGACTACATCTCGACGAGACAACAAAGGGTTTCGATCAAAGGCAGGAGAAATTGAAGCAGGATTTCACCAGCAAAAGAGGGTACTGGCATATATTTTGGGAGGACTTTCTAAGGCTTGATCCCGACTTTTTTGAGGCATACCTGGAATTCTCTAGCCTGCCCTGGATCAAGGAGGTGGACGGGGAAAAGGGAGGTCCCTTGGAACCAAAGGTTAGTTCTTTTGCATGTCGAATAATTCCCTACCTGAGAAGAATATGCTGATGGCACGGCAAAACCAACAGTTGAAGGAGCTTGTATACTGCGCTTTTGATTGCGCTTCGACACACTTATATAAGTAAGTCCAAAGATAATTATACTAACTATCTCGTGCTTAATTACCTATTAACGATCGACAACCACTTAGGCCGGGCCTGAAGCTACACATCAAGAATGCTCTGGGATATGGGGCAACTCCTCAAGAGATACTCGAAGTATTCGAGATTGCCACGCTTCTAAGTTTGCACAGTGCTCACGTCGCTGCGCCCATCATCTTGGAGTTAAATGAACAGATAGGAACCGTTTGAGCCATCTCTGACGGATTTGGCAGAGTTTCAATGGATTTTGTCGAAGTGAAATGATGTGGGTGTCATAAAAAGATTATGAAATAAATCAATATACCGAACGCCACCTTGTCCAATCACGCTTTCTCTGCTGTATGCAAGTCTCTGCTGCCCTCTTTCAGACACTTCATCCACCGCCAATTCTTCGTTCGTCGGGAAGGGAAAAATTCATGATGACCCCCACTCGGACATAAAAAGCAGCTCCGAGTCTTGGACATGCAATGCACAGTGCCCCCTCATTTGGGAGGTTCAGTATCCATTGTTAACATTTCTTCAATGTTCTCTTTTTTCCGTTTCCACCACCAAGAATTTTTATCCTTTTTGAAATATCCAGTTCTTGACTGAGTTTTTATAGTCCCGCAACGACTTACTACACCATTCTAGCAAGATGTCTACCGATCCCAAGCTTGCCCCTCTCCATCAACAGCTATTCGAAGAGGGCCTCAAGGTCCGGCGCGAAGTAGTAGGAACCGAATACGTGGAGCGTGCCCTAGCCAATGGCTCAACCGAATTCTCTCGCCCCGGACAAGAGCTGGTAACAGAGTGGTGCTGGGGCTGGGCTTGGACACGCGACGGCTTGACGAGAAAACAGAGGTCGCTCCTCAACATCGGCATGCTCATGGCTCTGAACCGGGCCCCTGAGCTCGCTGCGCATATTCGGGGCGCAAGGAACAATGGCTTGACCGAGGTGGAAATCAGGGAGGCCATCCTACACTGTACCACGTATTGCGGAGTGCCGGCTGGAATAGACGCCATGAAGGTTGCTGAGAGGGTGCTGAATGAAATGGCCGAGAAGGGGGAGAAAGAAAGGGAACTGGGCAAGAAAGCGGTGTGATCGATAATACCAAGACGAGCAGGCTTCACTTGAGTCTTGGAATTCAGGGGCTCAGGGGCTCAGGGGCTCAGGGGTAAAGCTCCACTTTTGTTGCAAGAATGATGAAATACAAATCCCCAAGGCTCAATCATCCAAAGTCATGTCAATCACTAGCTTTTCCCCCTTGCCCTTTTTGTACTCCAATACCAAATCATTCAGCTCCTTCAATGGGTAGGTCTTGATGCGTGCCTGGACATTATGCTCGGCCGCAAATGTGACCATTTCTCTCAAAACCTTGTTGCTTCCTACCAAGCTACCCACAATGGAGATGTCTCTGAAAACCACGTCTCGAGCCGAGATATGAAAACCCTCGGCGGGAAATGAGACTACCACGCATCTTCCGTGAGTTCGGAGCAACGAGATACCATAGTCAAAGGCCTTTTGGCTTTCTGGCAAAATGATCACTGCATCAAGACCCATATCCGCTTTGTCTTGCTTTCCGTCCTCTTTCCCCATCTCCTGGACAAGATGTTCAGCTTTTATGACCCTCACATCCGCGACCTGCGCAGAAATCCCACTTTCCTGGCGCAATGCTTCCGCTATTTCCTCTGCCATTCTCAGCGGTTCATCTGCGGCATCGACACCCAAGGCCTGGAGGCCCATCTTTGCTGCAAACTGCAGTCCCAAATGCCCTAGTCCACCACCACAGCCCATGATACCCACCCTATTGCCTTTCGTCAAACCACACTTTTTGATGGCAGCATAAATGGTGATTCCGGCACACATCAGGCTCGCTCCTTGAACTGCCGAGATGTTGTCTGGCAAGGGCGTGACTTGGCGACTATCGACAAGGGCGAACTCTCGAAAACCACCAGGGGCCGAGATTCCGTGATTGCCTGCCGAGACACAATAGACGCTGTATCCACCGCCGTCTACACTTTTGTCCTCGTCATCGCCTGGCTCACGCCGGCACTCGAAGCACTTTCCGCAAGGACGAAACGAGCGACCTGGAACGCCAACTCGATCACCGATTTTGAATTGAGACAGAGAGTGCTCAGGGAGGGAGATCACCTCACCCGAAAACTCATGGCAACCAATGTGAGGAAATGACGGGGGAAAGGGGGACATTTGGCCCTGGGCCAGAACGAGGTCCGTGTGGCAGTAGGATGCCGCCAGGACTTTGACAAGAATGTCATGGGGATTGCTGGCAGTGAAAACCGGGAGCGGAAGACTGGTGAGTCGATACGGGGCGTTGAAGGAAGGGAGTATTTGGGCTTTCATTGCCTTGGGGAGTCTTGAGGAATCCATTTTGCATCCGAAGCCGTAGATACAGCTTCACAGACGAGCCAGGGACACCAGAGACAATGATAACCCTCTGAATCTACAGTGGATAAGCAGGTGTGATCTGGAGCAGGGAAGGGTTACCGCCGATATACACATGTAAAGCTGTACGCACGGCTTGGCGGTGGTCAGTCTGCTGCGTCGGGGCTAGTAGTGTTCCCCGCAACTTTCGTTCTGGGAATCAGGGCTTCCAGAAACAACGCGGCTTCCATTATTCCCGTACATCGCCATACTGAAAAAGGAGGCATCCATCTTCACCAGTTATTTTACTACTCCTCTACCCTTGCACTCTATTGCCCCTTCACCCCTTTACACCTTTACACCTTTACACTGTAGTAATGGAGCCCTTCATAACAATCTCGGCCCTGGACGCAGGCCATCTTACCCTCCCGGAGCGATTGTTTGTCACTGATGCTGACCCCGACAAGCGTACCACTGTCCCTTCTCTCTCTTTTCTTATTCAGCATTTCTGTCCCGGAAGCGCAACGCCCACTCGGTTACTGTTTGACCTCGGAGTGAAGCGAGACATCCAAGGGTACACCGCGTCTCAACAAGCTCACATCGCTCAGCGTCGACCAATCATTGTATCCCCAGACTGCGGAGAGAGCATACTGACCGGCGATGCCACCATCGGCCCAAAAGATATCGACTTGGTAATACTAAGCCATGTACACTGGGATCACGTTGGCACGTCATCAGACTTTCCCTCTGCCACCTTTCTCGTCGGCGCTGGCACCCTGGACCTTCTCAAGCATGGGGACGGCCCACTCTACCCAGCTGATCTATTCAATGACGATGAGCTGCCTCCTGACAGGACTGTGGAACTGCCTCTTGCTTGTCCGTCTGAGGTCGGACCCGATCGACCAAAACAGACGCCGCCTTCCAAGTCAGCATTGGCTCACATCGCATCCTATCTAAATCCTTACGCTTGGGCTTGGAAGCCTCTCTCAACCTTTCCTGCCGCATTGGACCTGTTCGGAGACGGAACAGTCATGATTATCGATGCCCCAGGACATCTCTATGGGCATGTCAATCTGCTTTGCCGGGTTGCTGAAGCAAGATATGTCTACTTGGGAGGCGACTGTTGCCATGACCCCCGTATTCTGGCCGGAGAGAAAGGAATTGCACTCTATGAAGATGGGAGAGGAGGGCTCAGAAGTGTGCATGTAGACACCGAAGCTGCCAACACTACGCTCAACAGGATCAGGGGCTTTGTTGGAAGCCATCAGGGGAAGGTTGAGACGGAAGTAATAGTTGCGCACGACGGTGTTTGGAGAGAAAGGAACAAGCACAGATTCTGGCCTGGCGAGTTGTAGCAAGCACCTCATGTGAGAGTCAAATTACCAACCAGAAGCACCTGTACCACCAGAAAGCAAACAACCCATGCCGTCAAACTGTGGCGGCATGCTAGCTCAGTGTTAGTCGATTCCACCTACCCGGTTTTCGTTTCTCGCGTTCGAGATAACCGTGCTACCTCGGAAACATCAATCTTGGCCTTCTTCTCGGCACAAAAACTGATTCCATCATCCAAACCGCTGCAGGACGCGCATGAATCACCTGTTTGCCTTTGCTGCAATGCGAGTGTGGGGGGATATGCAGTGTCTTCTGACCCCCCTCATGACGCCCTCCGCGTGCTCCAATCATACGTAGCATACATGCCGAGCAGGTCATAATCAACCATAGATCGGCAGTTCTTATTTGGCAATGGTTTTCCATGAAATCGGCGGGACGAGGAGCGGTTTGTCAAGCTGCAGGTAGGTAGGCAGCTGGCTGCCTGTCGGGAGTTGTTGTCGGTCATGGTCTCCGTATTGTGTCACTGCAGTGGACATCGAGAACATCATGGAGACGTTTCGCTGTTCGTCCTCAGTACAGTGCCTTTGGGCAACAAACATTCTTACCTTGGTTCATTGGCCAACATAAGCTACATCATGTCATCTCCCGCAAACACGGTAGCATTCATTGGTATGTTTGCCAGCCCTTCAGGCTTCATCGGGCACTAACAATGCGGGAAAACAGGCTTGGGAGTAATGGGTTACCCTATGGCAAAGAATCTCTGGGCTGGCTTGGGTCCTGACGAGACGCTCCTCATTTGCGACGTCAACACGGATGCCCTTGAGAGGTTCATCTCCGAGACCTCGCTCTTGAAGGGAAATGCGGTCAAGATCGTCCAAAACGGGTTCGAGGCAGCCCAACAAGCAGTAAGATGCCACCGGCCGTGGTTCGCTTCTTGTGAAACGTCCCACTGATTTGGATGAGTGCAAAGGACACAGTCATAACCATGCTTCCAAACTCAGATGCCGTTCTGGCCGTCTACCTGAACCCCTCCACCGGGATACTCCCAGCGCTCGCTGAACCTTCGGATCTTGACACCCAAAGCCCAAAGTTGCTCATAGAATGCGGCACAATAGAGTCGTCCACTATTTTCTCCGTGTCCCGCTCCATTCCGCAGAATCGGGCAACCTTTGTAGATGCGCCTGTCTCAGGCGGCCCGATGGGAGCCCAAAACCAGTGCTTGACGTTCATGGTCGGCTGCCCTCCTTCGCGTTCCGCCTCTGTATTCCCTCTTGTTAAGTCTTACTTGTGTCACATGGGCGATCCAAACGGTATCTTTCTGTGCGGAGACGTGGGAGCCGGGACAGCCTTCAAGATCATCAACAACTACCTATCAGCCATCACCTCCCTGGCCGCTTCCGAGGCTTTGAACATAGGTGTCAAGGCCGGACTGGATCCCAAGTTACTGACGCAGGTCATCAACGCCTCCGGAGGCCAGTGCTGGGTCACAAGCAAATCGAATCCCGTACCGGAAGTTCAAGACAATGTCCCAAGTAGCAGGGGGTACGAAGGGGGCTTCAGGATAGAGCTTTGTGCTAAGGTGTTGGGAATGGGCTCGAAGCTAGCCAGCGACGTTGGTGCGAGAACAGTACTAGACCAGCCTACTTTGAGTGCGTTCAGAGAGGCGATGGAAGATGAGAGATACAAAGGGAAGGATGCCAGGGTGGTGTTCAAGTGGTTAAATGATCAGTGAGGATGCCGTGATAGCGATACTTCGGTAGAAAAATCCTCATTACTGGCCCAACGTCAACTGTGTGCTCATTTTTTCCCCAATCAACATGTCCTTTATAGATGAGTGGAGTCTAATCACAGGCCAACGTGCGTCTATATCATGAAACCTCTCCTCGATCACCGTTCCCTGTCGCACCATTACCATCTAAGAATCTTTTGCGGAAAGAACTCGTCAATCAGCTCCATGTAGTAAGGCTGTTTACAGTTGTCAATGCCCGCTCTTTTTGTATAAGGAACATACGGTGATCATACCTTCAATTTCTCCACATCTGGCTCCTCGTCTGTCTTGCTATACAGATCATAAGGATTGAAGGCTTGTACCGCCTTCAGCAAAACCTCATCACCATCTGCCATGAATTCCTTGTATGCCCCCTCATGGTGCCAGGGGTAAAAGCTGTGATATCGAATCATGGCCAGCGCCTCCCTGGGCAGCATGCTCTGGTCCTTCAACACCAGATAGAGAAACTCATCGTGGCCCCAGCTCATCAAGAACTGACCGATCCCCTCCCCGGGGGTGTAGATTCCATTCTTGGTCCGATACACGGGGTGGTCTTTGTCGGGGTTCTGCCCAAATGCGTCGGCAAACACACACTTATCGTCCCACCGGCAACCGACAGGAAAGGTGTCCCCAACGACGTCCCACTGCCCTGTTGAGCAGCCGTCAAAGAACAACATCAGCTTCCCCAGATCATGGACCAGCCCGGTAACTTGCATCCACCTCGGCTTCCCATCCCTCCTGATGGCCTCGGCACTCTGCAGCAAGTGCTGGATCTGGCTCAGCTCCGTGTCTGGATCAGAATCATCGATGAGCGTGTTGAGCCTCTCCATGGCCTGCCAGATGGTCATCTCCTCGCGCTTCCTCTTGGGGTCAAAAAAGTGCGCTCTCATCCTTAGGTTGTGCTCCACCGTCTGCCGGGCGTGCTGTTCCGAGTAGAAGTTGCGCACCCGCTCGCACGCAGTCTCGTACTGCCGAAACGAAGCCTTGTCCTTGGCCGAGTCAAACTTGGGCTCGGAGTCATAGGCTGCAATGGGTGAAGAGAGACCCTTGAGCTTGTTGACCGTGTCGATGGCGTCCGAGATGGCTTCCAGGGCCGCACCGTCGGCTAGCAGCAGGAGCGGCTGCTCGGAAGCGTAGATCGCCGATGGAGCCATGGACCGGTGTGCTGTGCGGTGTAGCCCAAGAGCGGCCAGATGTGAGTTGTCACCCGTGGTTGCCCGGGGGCTCTGCTCTTGCAATCCGTGACCGGTCAGTCAGAGAACGAGGTAAGGAACTAAAGGCAGGGGCACAGTGTGAGCCACTTACAAGCTTCTGGAGCCTTTTTGTCTCTTGCGATGTGACCCAGACTTGTTGGGTCGTAAGTACCCGGATCCAATAGCGAACTGAAGTGATGAACAGTGCAGCAAGACGTAACAGATGAGCTAACAAAAGATCATGTGGTAGGTTGTGACAGAAACGATGCTCAGTGCCGACGGGACAAAAAGCCACCATATTCCTTTTCCTGGACGGAGCACACCGCATTTTATACCCTGAAAACAGCCGCACCGCGATAGATTTGTGAGCCACTAGGCGGTGACAACAGCACCATGCCCGATCCAGAGACAATCGTGTTACTGGAAGGCCGGAATGCATGATAACTGACCGCTCAAGGAAAGAATAGGAGAGGACGATGCTCGACTGTCTCCTCCTGCCGTCGACTAGCTCCCACCCCTACTCCCTCTCAGAAATGTTTTCCGAGGCAAACAGAGGAAAAGCACGGGAAAGAGCAGTACCAACGAGGCTAGTCTGACGGAAATGGGCAGAGTAGGGTAGCACTGAGAAGCAGAGAAGAAAGTAGACGAAGAAGACGAAAAAGAAAATAACACCCATCACGCCATGGAAATTCTACCGCCACGAATGAGCCATTTGTTTGCCTGAGAGATAGAGCAAGGGTGTGTGCGTTGACAGTATCGGCATTGAATCTGGACTCATCATAGGTACGGGGACTTCGCCGGTCTGTCCATGTTTGCACCGGTAGGCGGTTTGCTTTCAGCATCGAGCAACATTGTCCCGGGGGTCAACCGGCCGCCTACATGAGAAAGTGTGCCGAAGGTATGGAAGGACAAAACGGATATGCACCTCGGTTTCATTATCGAGATAAGATCTCCCCAGGCGTTCGGGAACATGCCACCCTCCCCATCAAAGCACCCGGTAATGCCATGTGTTTCCCGTGACCGCCAGACCGCGTGAACCCCCTTGCGCGATCCCGGCCGGGATGCAGCCGTGTCCAGCAGTTCGGTACACGTCGGTCATAATTGCTTAATCGGACCTTGGGGCCATCCAAGAACAGGAAACTTGACGCGATGCTCAGCCCTTGGCTCTGCTCATGGGTCGGACCAAACATACTTCCTTGCTCCAGGATCAGGCACAACCGTGCGAAGAAGGGGGCCAGCCTCACCACCCACGTGAACCCCGGTCCCCGGTCCCTGGTCAGGGAGCACCGCTTGGGATATGCAATGCGCCCCGCACCTGGGGAAGAGAGACATTGTGTGTGTAGTGTACTGTACATCGGTCTGTGAATTGTGTTTGATGTAGTGTATGTATGGTATGCAGCAAGTCCTACACTATTGGCGTCGTCTCTGCCTTGGGCTAAGCGTATGTGATGCGGTGACAGGTTCGTGGAGGCAAACACTGTGGCCCTGCCCTGATTTCATCCCCGTCACGCGCCGCCACCCGCTTTCTTTTTCTCGCACTAGCTGATCCACGTGATGAGGCAGCGCAGCCATTCGCTCCGGCGTCTTGATCAAGTTGCGGCCCGACGCTGGTGTGACACCCGCAAGCGGCGGCAAGCTGCACCTCGAGATATTGGCGGCAGGCGACCTTGGTTGCCTTGCACGTATGATAGACATGCATTAGCTCTTGTTGCTGTAGATTCCCATGCTGATCTGATCTGATCTGATCTGATCTGGTGGCCATGTGCCGATTCCGCTGACGAATACATCATTGACCATCGGACTTGTCGAGATGAACCATTTTCCTCCAAAAAAAACCTGTCCAAGACATGAAGCAAACCCAACTCCATTCCACTCCCATCGCTTATAAACGCGGAAATGTGGACGAGTTCTATCGCCAGCGCCAGGCCTTTTTCATCTGTTGCTGTACCTCTAACGTGGGCCGAGCGTGATCCTTCTCGGTCTGGTCAAGAATAATCAACATGGCACTCTGATCCTGGGGCCTCCCAAACAGATCTCCAACTGCTCGTTTGTTAGCAGACCAGCCAAGTAAGCCGGGAGAAAATGAAGACAGGATTCTTACAAGCCGCAATTGCCATGCAAGCAGTGAACATGCTCGGAGCTATGCTCTTGTTTCCGAGGCCAATTCCGCAAATTTCCCGTACCAGTGCCTGAATACGTTGCTATCGACAGAGTTAGCTGGGCCGTGCCTCGTCTCACAGGATGTCTCTGTGATGACCTACTGTCAATGCCTCGACTGTGTCTGATGGCGCCATTCTGATCTCGGGCTCATTGGAAAATAGAAAGGCCGAGGCGAGGAGGAAATGCTGCATCCCAATAACTGTATATCATGTACGGTTAGCTTCACAGGCGGCCGAGGACATATGATTTGTTTCTCACCTTGGCAACTCCTAAGATACCATATTTCGGGGAACGGCTTGGTGTCATCGTTCTCCCTAACATATGGCACCCAAAAGTCGGATTCCTCCCTCAGCGTGGTTGGCCTGTTGTCTCCTCGCCCCATGCGGGCCGCCCAATTCTCATTTTCTCTAACAAGGAGATCCCATCGCTCGGGTGTTCGGTTGGCGACATCCCCGTGACAAAAGTTTAACACATTGGCGCAGTGCACTACTGCTCTGTTGGCCCAGTAATAGTCGTCCTCAAGGTCCTCGTATGGGTCTTTGCTGGGCAGAGCAGAGACCAGGCTGAGCTTTACCGTCGTCTTCTTCATGACGGCATAGTATATGTCCTGTCGCAAGCCTACCCAAAACGAGGCGGCAGCCAATGTCCCCGGGGCGAGGCCCTTGTGGCGGGAGACGTAGCTGTTTGTATAGGCGCGAATACCATCGAGGTGCACTCGGTTATTATTTTCTTGGTCGTCCATCGAAAGAGTCCGGGATTCTGATCAAGGTCAGCAACTGCTCCGTTTCAACAAAACCTCTGGCTCCCACAGAGTCCATGGCATGCATACCTTGCATCTCCTCCATCACCCTCAAGATGATGGCGGCAGCGAAGCAGTTCTCAGCCAGCCGGGGTTCGTGGTCAATCAACCAGTCGAGACCGAGCGGGTTGCATTGGGTGGCCAATTTGGTGATGTTTTCGATGCACCGTTCATTGTATTTTTTAGCTAGTTCTTCATAGTAGGAGCGACAGGTATTGGCCTGGTGCCGGGCGGACAACGCCAGCATGGCGTCTCGTAAAATAGAAGACTTCCCGGCTCGGCGGGGGACTTCTATCTGGAATGACTCTGGCCTTCGTGGTTAGCATTGTTGTGCATTACACTGGGAAGTACATGCGCACATACGGTTTGGGTCACAGAGATCTAGCCAGAGAGCCAGGTTTTCAACAAAGTGGCGGATGAGATGACCTTCCGTGCCCTGCGGTAGCGGCCATTTGCACGGTTCTTCGATGCCCACAAGAGGTGCCTTGACAGCAAACGCCTGCTGCTCAGTAGCAGACGGATGGTCGTCGACAACGAACCTGTTGACGATAACGAGATCGCCTGGCGAGTGCTTGGACTCGGGTGGAACAGAGGATAGCTGCGAGAGGGTGGCAGAACGGGGAACTGTCGCCACTCCGGGCGAGGCAAGCTCAGGGGAAGCAGCATAATTCGACAAGTCGACATCGAAGTCCTCGGTCCCACTCTCGGGGCTGGACTGATCATGTCCGACTATGTTGGTTTCATCGATCCAGACGTCTTTGCCAAATCCAACAGTGGTCAGCAGCCAAGGTCCCTCTACCAACAAGAAAGGGGAGATGGCTTACATCGTTTGGGAAACTTGACCCACTTCTGTTTCCTTGTAAATTTGAACTTGCCATCTGAGGGCAGTCAGTCTCGGAGATAGACATAAAAAGAAGGGGGCAGAGGCCAAACAAACTCTCAGTGTTGACACGGATCTTGAGGCCCGTAGGACGGCAAGCCCGACCTGAACTTTGACAGCGACCACATGTGGGTGTGACTCTATCACCTGCAGTCTACACGTCAATATGTGCGTGTGTATGAGACGGTGTGCCTTTGGTGGGGGTGAACTGACACTTCAAGTGCTGTTCCCGACAGTTGATGCTGTGATGGTTGAGTGGGTGCTTGTTAGTTTGGGCAGATTGGCAGCAAAACAGAATGGAGTGAGTGTAAGTAGGTATGTAGGTAGTTGGAGAAATCGGGATCGGGATCGGATCGGATCGGTGGATTCCCGCTTGGACACAGGCCGGGAAAGACAAAGAACGACGAGACGGAACAAATAAAACACGCACCAGCCAAACTTGGCCAAGCCCGGCAGAGCTCCAGGAGACGAGCCCGACGCGGAGGTGCTGGTGCTTGGAGACGACATGCCTGCCCAGTGCCCACAGCAGACAGTCGGACGGAGGGCGGGACGGGACGCGGGGTGTCTGGGGCTCCAGCTGTCGGTGGCCGCAAGGAAAGCCGAAACTCAGGCCAGCAGGAGAGGCGTCAGCATGCTCGGCTCTGTGCGACGGGACGGTGGAGCCGTGTGGTGACGGGAGGTGCTGTGTGGAGGGAGATGGAGTCGGAAGTGGAGTTTGATCGAGTTGACGGGAGTCTGGAAATTTGTCGACCAACGCGAGCGAGAAGACAAATGGAAAAGCACACGCCTAGGTATGGACACCCGACGGTCGTGGCTAATCCGAGCAGGGGGACTAGGCAAATGGCCAGGGGAAATGTCTTTACCAGGAAGCTCCGAGAGGTGAGGCGCCCTACTTGGGTTCTTTTTTTGATAGCTTCCAGGTTGTTGGTGGACTGAGGTCAGCAACGTCGGGAGCTGGGCCCGGGGGGGGGGAGGGGGGCTTGTTGGGCCCGCTTTCGGGGTGAGGTGCGCGCTATCGGTGGCTGGCCCTGGCGGGCACTTATCTCCCGTCCGGCTACCTAGTGGCCGGCAGGCAAGTATCTCAAGGAGGGCACAGTGCCAGGTCAGGTACGACAAGAAGAAACGACAAGTTGACGCTGGGAATGGGAGCTGTGAGACCATGAAAAACAAAAGGGGATACCAGACAGGGCATGGGACATTGGGTCCAGACATACGGCAAACAGTGTCTCCCAAGAGCTAGATGCGTTCTTCGATCGAGTCCCGATTCACGATGCGGGGAAAGGCGCCACGGCGTTTGCCAGAATGCGCCGTCATCTTCCTCTTCCACCACCACCTACCTGCCAGGCATCGATAAATCTTGCCATGGGCACCGCACCCGACCCGTCTCATCAGGCACTTGTCAGAAACGATACCCGAGTGTTACCAGTCAAAATACCTTGCCTACCCCAGCACGAACTAACCAAAGCCGTCCATCCTCATGTTCTATATCGACGTCTCGTCTTCCAGCTGAGGTGTACATGACATTTTCTCTGTTGCCAGGAACCAGGAACCAAAAGTGGCCAGCCAAGAACCGCATCCTCGGGTGTAATCAGTGGCAGGGGATCCAGGTTCCATTCCCGTCCTTTTGGACTTCATTCAGAGATGTACCTATCAGCGCTACCCCGCTGTAACCCGCCGAACACTCCACAGCGTCGCACTTGGGGTCTCCTGCGATTGGATTGTGAATCCTTTTCCCGTGGAGTTTGTGCAAAGTCGCGGGGGCAAAAAGGACGGTGAAAATGGATCGGCAGTCACCGCGACCAGACGGCACGCGACTTTTTAAAAGTCCCCTCTTCTGCTCCCTCTCTCCGGGTTCCGTAGCCCTCAACTCTAACAAACCTACACCATGACACCCAGCATGGCTTCGGATGATCAGCCGACGACGTCTTCGCAGGCTGCGGCCGGGCCCGAAAGCGAGAAGAACGGTGGCCATTACACGGCAGCCAGCCGAGTTCTCCATGGCGCCAGGATGGCCACGGAACAGGAGCAGAGCATGACGCTGTTGCAGGGGATCAAGCTCTATCCCAAGGCCATTGCATGGAGTCTGCTCATCTCGACCTGCATTGTCATGGAAGGATACGACATTTGCCTCGTCAACAATTTCTGTAGGTGCCCGTTCCATTCATTTGAGACACCACGAAGGCGGCTAACCACATGACCTACCCCCGCGCAGACGCCTTCCCTCAGTTCAACCGGAAGTACGGGGAGGAGTTGTTGGACGAAGCCGGGAGGGGGATCGGGCACTGGGAGGTGCCTGCTCCGTGGCAAGCCGGTCTCAGCAATGGTGCCATGGTTGGCGAGCTGATCGGTCTTCTCATCAACGGCTGGGTGTCTGAACGATTTGGCTACCGGTGGACCGTGATCGTGTCGTTGATGGTCCTCAATGGCTGGATTGCTCTGTTTTTCACGGCTCAGAATGTCCAGACGCTCCTGGCTGCCGAAATCCTGTGTGGTGTGGTAAAGTCAACCCGGACCGGTTCCCCTATTGTGCCCAGACACTGACCGACTCTTGCCGTGTAAAAATAGCCCTGGGGCATTTTCCAGACCCTTTGCATCACGTATGCTTCCGAGGTGTGTCCGGTTGCCATGAGAGGCTATCTGACCACCTACGTCAACTTTTGTTGGGGACTGGGACAGCTTATCGGGATCGGCGTCATCATGTCCATGCTGGATAGGCAGGACGAATGGGCATACAGGATTCCCTATGCTTTGCAGTGGATGTGGCCCCTACCCCTAGCACTGGGCATCTTCTTTGCCCCCGAAAGCCCCTGGTGGCTTGTCCGGCGCGGCAAGCTGGACGAGGCAAAGACGGCCCTTTTGCGGTTGACCAGTCTGAACCGCGAGGTCGACTTCGATGCCGACGACACAATCGACATGATGGTTCACACCACGGCTCTGGAAGAGAAGACAACGGCCGGCGCTAGCTACTGGGACTGCTTCAAGGGACACGATCTGAGGCGGACTGAGATTGTTTGCATGGTCTGGGCCATTCAGAACCTGAGCGGCAACTCCTTTTCCAACTACTCGACCTACTTCCTAAAGCAAGCCGGACTCGGCGAGAGACAGGCGTACGGGTTCGCGCTCGGCCAGTATGGTATCAACATGGTCGGTGTGTTCAGCGCCTGGTTTCTCATGAGCCGCGGCATCGGACGGCGGTCGCTCTACCTGTACGGGCTGTGCGGCCTGTTTGTTATGCTCATGATTCTCGGCTTCCTTGGCCTGGTGCCCGAAGAGCAGCGGAGAGAGGGTGCCATTGCTACCGGAAGCATTATGCTGGGGTGGGCTCTAACATATCAAAGCACGGTTGGAACTGTTTGTTACTCGCTGGTCAGCGAGATTTCCACCAGGCGGCTGCAGATCAAGACGGTGGCGCTCGGTCGTGTTTTATAGTAAGTCACAAGTCGACTCGGGTCTTATCGTTTTCGTGCTATCAGGCTGACACTCAGCAGCATCATCGTGGGCATCATCACTAGCGTGCTCACCCCATACATGCTGAACCCGGGTGCCTGGGACTGGGCCAACTATGCCGGTTTCTTCTGGGGCGGGTCGTGTTTTCTGTGTATTGTCTACACGTACTTCCGGGTACCAGAACCGACAGGCCGCTCGTTTGCCGAGCTCGATCTTCTCTTCCAGAAGGGCGTCAGTGCCCGCAAATTTGCCTCCACAAAGGTTGATGTCTTTGAGGATGAAATCAACGATGGGCTTGTGGATAGGCTCCAGGCTCGGAGGGTGACAGAGGATGAAAAGACAGCCGGCGAGAACAAGTTGGCATAGTGCGGGCCGTAGTGGGCCTGCTTGTGGGAGCAGATCTGTCAACAGATGTAACGACTTGAAGCTAACGGAGATGATTAATGTGGCTGACGCGGATATCGATCTACACTTCTGATGTAGTGTATGTATAATGTATGCAGTAGTAATGTCTTATCTTCAATTATCATTTGGAACGTGGCGCCATTGAAGTACCGTGACGTCTTTTGGCCCATCGGAGCCATTGTGCCTCGAGGGCTGGCAATGACGTAACTGTCATGTGCGGAAGGCATTCGAGGAAAGCTTTGAGCGGCGTCAAGCTCATACTTTGGAGTGGCCAACAGGCCCTCTGCCGTGCTGCTTGGGGCACAGTGCTTAGAGTTGAGAAGCTAGTGATTCATTTTGAAGCCTAGATGTCGGGTATATATTATCTCTCCTATTTCCCCAAGCTCGAGACGTTGATGACAGTGACATGTATCTTGGATTATGGGAGCCCAAGTGCTGTGAGGTGAGATGATGTAGTTGTATCCATGTACTGGTAGGTGAGGGAGGTGGTGCCCCCGCCTTAACAGAGGGCTTGGCAGCTGCAGTTGACCCCGCCGAGGCAGAAGGGTCATCCCACCTCATTCACAAGCACCCCCTGCCATTCAGTGCCAGTCGCCAGCGAAAGACCAGGCGGTCCGTCTCATTCCATCTTCTGCGACGAGCTGCTTTGTTTCCATCCCGACTCTGACCCCCGTTCCAGAGGCACTTTGCTCAACTTACGGACACGCACCACCAAACAATCAGAACACAACGCCAACCAGGAGACGCAAACAGCATCGTGCGTACCTCGCCATGTCTACAAGCCCAGCATCGCACGCCCCGTCTGGCCATGACATCCCGCGGCCAAAGGGTATGTTCTGTGACCTTCCTAGTGCTCCATGCTCTCCCGACTGTCTTTTCCAACCGCTGACCATTGTGCCTCGCCATGATTAGGAATCCTGAAGAACTCATACCGCGGCTCCCCTCCCCTCTCGCCAGTTGATCAGCCAACCCCGGGCTTTCCACACAGCCATACGCCCGACCATCCCCTCACCCCCAAGGAGGCTAAAGAGCTCACCATTGTCAATACGCAATACAATGCCGGTCACCGCCGCTCCTCGTCGGCTGCGGGCCCTCGCCCAGGAGTCATGCGCGCCCGCACGCCATCTTCGGCCCATGGCGGCGATTCGGAAGAGCAGAGCCAGCGCCTCAAATGGGACGAGGCCAATCTCTACCTCACGGAACAGGAGCGCACTGCTACCATGAAGATCAACGAGCCCAAGACGCCCTATGCCAAGCACTATGACCCATCCGAAGACCCCTCCGACGATGAAGACGTCGACATGCCAGAGCCGCTGAACCCAGACAGCATTGACCTGGACCGTGTCGACGGCGTGCCCCCCACCCACCATGGCGCCAAGCGCAAGACAGGCACCGGCGGAGCTCCGACTGCGACAGAGGAGGATATCCCTGGCCTGTCACTGGGTGAGCCCGAGGAGGAGGTCCCGGAGCATGAGTTTGGCGATTCGGCCAGCAAGAGACCGAGGGCGGTGCACGTGGACAGCAACGGTAGCACACACGACACGGATGGGGAGGAGTACCTGGTCGGCATGAGCGCCGAGGAGAGAGAAAAGCACCGCAGATTCGAAGAGCTCCGGAAGAAGCACTACGAGATGAAGAATGTGGCTTCGTTACTGGGGCACCCCGAGGACCTGGAGGATGCCGATGAGGCTGATGACGACGATGACGACGATGAGTCCAAGAAGGTGCCGCCAGTTCCTGCGGTATCTGGCACAGCAGCTAATGGGGGGTTGTGAAGAAATGGAAATTTTTGTTTTCTTGGTTTCATTTGATGGCCACCATTGCATTTGCAGGTGGAAGGGGCGGAGGGTCTAGGCTCGGTTGGAGTAGGCTGGACATGAGGACATGTTGACTATCTGCATGCTTGCTTGTCTGTTTTCTAGGAGGGTAGCATGGGTGGCTTGACTTGATGCTTTTATTGGGGGAGTTTTCGAGCTGTATGCACATGGCGATTGTTATTAACCCCCATCTCAACTATTCCAACTCTCAGCGCACCTGCTGCGATCCGTGTCTTGTCTGTGTCTTTGCCTGCTCGTCACCTCTAAAGCAGTCCCTTACGTGCCAATTCAACCTTCCTCGCGGCCTCGCCAGCCTTGAAGCCTCCATGGGACACGCATATCCTTTGACCATCGGCCAATTCAACTTTTTCTTCGTGGGCAGGCCATGGGCAAGGACAGTGGTGGGGGAAGTGAACGCATGCTATGATGGAGCCGTTAGCCCAGAGCCGAATCCAATCAAAGAGAAGCAAGACATAGATAGGTAGGCAACACACCAAGAGTATCAGGGCAAAGGTAGTTGTCGCAGTGGAGGCGGCCGTATTGGGCGCGATATCCGGCTCCATCACTCGGCGCATTCGGTTGCTGTCGCTGGTGACCGCTGTGGCCATGGCCGTGGCCGTGATGCTGTTCCTGTCCACCACCACCACCAAACATTTGGTCAAAGAAGCCAAACTGCGCCGAGATGGGGGTAAGCAAGGTCGCGAGGGTGAGCAAAATGAAGCTGAGAGAGCGCATATTGAATGCGGCGCCGTGATCGGCTGTGTGGGCTGTCAGAAGAATATTTCCGGCGTTCACTTCGAAAGGCGCATGTCAAAAGAAGGGGAGTTTGGTAAGTTCGAGGCTCGAGGTCATCATGGATTCGAACAGCTGGTGTTAGTCTTATCTTATCGCCTGGCTCATGCTCGGTCTTGGCAGGCACCTGGCGGATGACTAAGCAAGGAAAACTTGCACCCCCGGCAGCCAACCCACCTGGTGCCGAGCAGGTGTCGAGCTCACTTCAGGTTACGCCAGGACCAGTAAAATAATCCATACCTCGCTGTCGTCGCCAGTCAATCCGACCGACCCCGTCCTCCCCGCTCCCTCGAAACCCATTCTCCGGCAGTGAGCGGGCGATTGGCCGTGACCAGTCCGCTGCCGAAGGTCCAATGAGCTTCATACAGCTGCAGCGGCCCCTTCAGAGGGGGGCTGCTGTCACTCTGCGCACCAGCACTACCACCAGCCTCGAAGAGCGATTCGCACGATTAAGGATCACTTTGCAACAGACCAATGCCGCCATTCAGGGAAGACGATATGCTTCCGTCAAGTCGCAGGGTGCCTACAGGATCCCAAACAAAAAGACAATAGCCAAGAAGATGGGCGCCAAAAAGACGGGTGGTATGTCTGAGACCAGGATGAGAGGGAGTGAGTGTGGGACACTGCGCCAGTAGCTAATCTCTGGCCTCTGCTAGACCAGTATGTGATCCCCGGCAACATCATCTACAAGCAACGCGGTACGATATGGCACCCAGGTGAGAACACCATCCTCGGACGAGACCACACCATCCACGCCGCTGTCACCGGCTACGTGAAATACTACCGTGACCCCGCCCGCCACCCAACACGCCAGTATATTGGCGTCACCTTCAATCGCGAAGACAAGCTCCCCTATCCTCCCGGCGCCCCTCGCCGCAGGAAACTGGGTCTCGTGGCTGTCCCCCGCAGGGTCGAAGACGCCCCGGCCACCCCCGATGCTCTCTCTCCCAGCGGTATTCCCCTAGCAGTTACCCGCCTTCCGCAAACAGAGACAGCAGAAGAGAAATCGCCAGAACCAGTAGAGGCCGCTGTCCAAGCACCTGCAAAGGTACCTCTCAAAGACGGCAATTCCATCATTTCAGCCCTAATCAAGGAGAAGCTTCACAAGAGACGGGTCCTGCAAGCAGCTGCCGAGAAGGAGAAGGAGCGTCTGAAGAAGGAGGCCGAGATCCGCATGAACACCCGCGTGTTGA
Organism: Triangularia verruculosa; assembly: GCA_033296885.1. Classification (NCBI taxonomy): domain Eukaryota; kingdom Fungi; phylum Ascomycota; class Sordariomycetes; order Sordariales; family Podosporaceae; genus Triangularia; species Triangularia verruculosa. Next base: position 59,076 of record MU863977.1, on the reverse strand, counting down.
GATTGCAGGACGATTACAGCTACCGTGAGAGCAACTGGGAGATTGGTCGTCTGGTGGGTGATGTGGGAACAATCCCAGGGTCCGAAAAGACGGACTCCCGGAGGGCCAAGTTCCGCTTGCGTCGGAGGAAGAGAATGTGCAGCTTCAACGCCATCAAGAAGCGCAAGGCTGCCAAAGCTCAGCTCAGGGAGGAATACAAGGCTCGTGTGCGGGCAAACCGCGAGAAGAGAATTGCTGAGAGACGGGCGTTTGCGGCCAAGGCTGCTGCCGCGGCGAAGGGAGACGCTTCCGGGAAGGTAGAGGCGTGAAGCATGTGTAACGGATAGCAAACGAATTGTACAATATAGTCAACTGTCAATTGGGCTGCGTTCCATTGTGATGAAAACATTATAGGAACAGATCTGGCATGTGGTTCCATTCCCCTGCTCTTCCACGAGTCTTGGCATCCCTTGTTTACTTCGGCAGATTCGGTAACAGGGCCCAAGGGACAGGGCATTGGAATGTGAAGAGCTCAATAGAGAGGGTATTTACACAGACAGCTAGTTGGTCTTCTCTAACCTGGCAGTGTGTTTGAAAGTTATCATTTCATCGAATCTTGAAACCATTCGTCCTCGATCCGGTTGCGTCATCCTTCGCCCTTGCCATAATGGCTTCCCCAACGACTACTAGACCCAACGGCTTTGTCGGCAATGGCAGTAGCCCACAGGCCTCTGATTCTTCCGCCAGCGACTTGGAAGAAAGAAACCATCCTGACTCTTCTCTGCCCCGGAGATACTTGACACAGCAAAAATCACCTTCTCCACCACCAACGCGCAAGAAGGTTGAGTTCAGCAGTGAGAACTTGAGGTACAACAGGATGATGCTGAAGCAGGCCCGTGAAACGAACAGAATCAGTGGCGGTAGTGGTCAAAATCGAAGCAAGAACCGCGGTTCACACAGGCCGAATCGAGGTATGCACCAACCAACTTTACCTATCTGGTTTGGAGGCGTGTTGTGAAGGTGGTCTAGCAGACAGAGTCTAACAGTCTCAGCGGAACTTGGCAGCAGGGGCGTGTCGATTGGCGGAACACGCCCTCTCCGGCCACCCAGATCACCAGCTCCCGTGACTTTGCAGTCGGGGACTACTGTTGGAATCAGAGGAGGGCTAACTAGGTTGGGAGCGGAAGCTCGCCCTGGGACAACCCAACACGAGCACAGTCATGAGAAGGAATGTCAGTCCGCCAGCAAAAAACGCACCCTCGATGTGGCGCCCGAAATATTTCCATCTCCCAAACGAAGATTGCTTGACCGTGTCTCGCGGTCCCCATCCCCACACATTTCACATCGACATTACGAGCATATTGCTCTTGACAGCAGCGAAGACGAGCTGGGGCAAAGAGATGAGCTGGGAGAGCCAAGTCCGACGCCCGCCAGAAGATTGAACCCACCAACCTCCAGGACCTCATCTGCCGGAAAGTCCCCCGTCCGGCGATTCCACTCTCCGCAACGGCAGCGGCCTTCCACCAGCTCGGGTTTGGCCTTAGAGACTAGAGCTGGTAGAAAGAAGGTTGCCTTCTCTCCACATGGTTCCAGTGGTCATGGCAATGGCGGGTTTTCGACGCTGTTTTCGAAAGCAAGGCATGGCACGCCGCCATCACAGACTGGGGTTCCGAAGCAGAGAAGGGCTCTCTCCGTCTGGCGGTTGGCGAGCCCACCCAAGGTTGATACTGGGGGAGCGCCCGAGGCAGCAATTATTGATGTGGAGAGCGATGAAGATGAAAGGTCGCACAATCGTGACGAGAGGAGTCATCCATTGAAAAGCGTGTCCGAAGTCAAGGTTGAGCACGAGAACCGAGGAGATCAAGCACCAACAGTCACAGAGACAGCTTTGCCCATCCCCACTGAAGCCCCTCAACGGCGGACGGAGAGCAGGTCGTTATCAGAACACGTAGTTCAAGAAGCCACTTTCGAGCCAGGCCAAGAATCAGACACTGAGATGGCTGGTAGTGCGGTTGAACTCCCTGTCCGTACTAGCAGCGAGAAGAGTGTCAATATACAACCTGGCGAGCCAAGCGAGCAAAACCCCATCATCATGTGTGGTGAGCGGCAATACTCGGAATGGACGGGTACGTGGGGTATGTCATTCTCCATTTCTGTTATACTCACAAGACGTAGCAGCTGACATCATTTCTATTCAAGACGGCGATGCACGCAGGATTCCCGGAGCAGGTGCCCTTTTCCCTGAAGGGTACGAACCTTTGGTCGGTAGTCCAGAACCCTGGATATGCCCTATTCGAGATTGCCAAACTGTATTTCCTGCGGCTTGGGCTCTTGGGGGTCATTTTAGTGTTTGTACCACTCTCTTTGCCACGGTTCTCCGCCGATGGATTTTTTTTTCCTAAAAAAAAGCTGACACCTCAAAGGCAAGCCACCGAGCTCTTCTCCTCAATGACAACCGTGACGGTACCATGTCCATCCTAGGCAAGCGCAAGTTCCCTGACCCTGCGTCAGGCAGGATGCCAGCGCTGGTCGTCTCGCGCCAGCCCCTTGATCCGGCAACGGCGATCCCAAAAGCATCACCTCGAAAGCCAGGGCGAAGAAAGAAGGTGGAAAACAGGATCCCACTATCCGACGTCACCCCCAAGAGACCAAAAGAGACCCCGGTGCCAGTCCCAAAGCTCCTGAATACGCCTCGGCCGCGATCCAACAGCATTCTTGTCATTGAGCTGCCCAGCAACAGGTCATCCAAGCATCTTTATTCGCCTGATAAACACTCACAGGCCATCCTCCGACCTAAAGAGAACGCAGACATCAGAGAAAAGAAAGACGCCAACCCAGACTCGAGCAGCAGTGATGAGTCCATCCCTCATACACCCATTCATAGGCGCACCGAAAAAGGTGGGGACTTGCCAGTATCACCACAGGCAGCGAAGGTCGATGACAACCGGGACACCATAACGAGAAACGCAGCATCTACAAGAAGATCTGGACGCTTGGCCAAACCTGAGCCAGCACGCCGCCCAGCACAGCCACGACCAGCTTCGAAGCGTCCCGGCCAGGCTGCACCAGAGTCCAAGAAGCCATCGCGGAAACAGCCAGCATCGTCCGCCGCAAAACTCGCCAGGCCAACTCCAAACTTCGCCGGGGAAAGCTCACGGCGAGCCGACGGAGTAGCGGTGCCACCGCCCTACACCATGTCAGACTGGGAGATTGCCCCTGGCCGTGTTCGCGTGGGATTGGGAGATGAATCAGATAGTTCGTGTGAAATCCTACTCTTGCATTCTTGTCTAGCTGGCTGAACTAACCGCGCGCGCCCTGCCTTGACAGACATCGCCTTTTCCTCGATCTACCTCGCTCACTCTTCGACGTCCCCTCTTCACCTCACCCCTACCATTTCCTTCCAGCTCCTCACCATTCAACCCGGTACGACTGTCCATTGGTGGGCCCACCCGACAGGAAACAATGCTGAAGAAGAAGAGCCCAGAACAAAGATATGCTCTGTGGCGCAGGGCATCGTTAAAGTCAAGCTATGCGGGCAAGAGTTCCCCGTAGGGCCAAACGGCCTGTTCAAAGTGGCCACGGGGCAAGACTGTGAGCTGAGCAGTGTCTGCTATGGAGGGGCTGTTCTACACGTCACATGTGTAAGTGAGGGGGACGAGTGATATGATGGTTGGTAGTTTTAGTAGCAATTAATACCTGAGCTCTAACTAACGTCCTGGCCTCGGAATAATCCATAAGAATTGAGGCCTGATGTGAAGTGAAAATGCAGAATCAAAAAAAAAAAAAGCAACGCCCACCACTCCTGTTGTTCCCGCGTCTTGTTTGGATGGGTATCAAAGTGCGCCTTTCTTTTGCCTCCATGCCCGTGTGTCTCTCCCAGATTGTGTCCCGTGTATCCCTCGCAACGCCTGAAAAGCCTGTGAAAACAAGAAACCGCAACGCCTACAATATGCATACATGTCTGAGCCCCACCTAACGAAATATTTTTCTTCCTCCGGTCCGTGTGGGGAACCGCTCAACACCGCTCTGTTGCTGTTGATGCCAGATTTGCTGCATGCCCACTCCACCGCCTTCGAGGCCAGTCTTGTAGCGACGCATGGCTTCCCTGATGTGCTCCGGTCTCAACGGTCCACGCTTCTCTTCAGCAGAGGCAACAGGAGCAGCGGTGCTGTTGGTATTGTTCTCGCCCAGCTCCAGAGATCCAGACTGAGGCACGCTGCTCCCTTCTCCTGTAACTACAGGTGACGGAGCAGCCGTGGCAGGCGGCGTGGGCAAATCTGTCTGCTTCTCTCCCGTCTTGTCGATCCACTCCCCTTGTACTCTCCGAGCGCTCTCGATGATGTCGCCGATGAACACCTTGGCTACAGCACGCATGCCAATAACAACGTTCTCTGCCACGGATTGCGAAATGGTAGCGTTGACGAGCTGCGAAAGGGGTCAATTAGCACCATGAATGGCCATAAGCAAGCGTAAGGGAGGAGGCCGCCAGTGCTTACCCTTCTTACGGCAGCTTTGCTCAGATTGGCCGCTCGCCAGTTTTCGAACCTGTCGAACTGCTCGTCGCTGAAGGCGCCAATGAGCATGCCCCTCTGTCTGTGCTCCTCCTCTTTCTGCTCTTTGGTCAGGGCGGCGCCAGTAGCGGCCACCTCTGTATCCTCCTCCTCGTCGCCATCTCCATCTTCTCCTGCGCCCCCTGCGGCACCTGGTGCAGTACTCTTTCCCCCGGCGCCAGACACCACACTGCCACCGGGCCCAGCAGTTGATTTGGCGGTTCCGCCGACCACCGAAGGAGTCTGTTCGCGTGCCTTCTCAGCCTTGGATTTGCGACCGCGCTTCTTCTTAGGACGCCCGGTGACGCTCATGCTGACTTGGCTGCCCGAGACGTGGCTCATGGCATCGAAATCGACCGATGGAGATCGCACGCCGCCAAGGTCGTCGGGCGGGGGGAACGAAGTCTGCCGGAGCGGATGGGCAGATCCGGGGATGGAGGAGATGGACATGGTCGAGGCCTTGCGACGCTTGAGGGCGGGCGACTGGGCACTGGCTCCATCGGCGGTGCGCTTTTTGTTGGGTGTGCCGTTCATCGTGGCGCTGTTGTTCTGAATGGATGCTGATGGAATCGATGGGGGAGAGAGGGAGGGAGGGTGAAAGTGAATACCTATGGTGGTGATAAAGCCATCAGCTTTGGGCAAAGTGAAATAATGGCCCTGCCCCGTCAGAGGGCGTCGTGCGCGAAGAGGTCCAAGCTTCCTTGGGAGAGTCTAGGCAGCGCGCAACTGGAAGACGGTAATACCGCCCACGAGCTACCTAATCCCGAGTCCCAGGTTGTGTTGTAGTGTGTAGCCAGACCACACACTGCCAAACCAGAGTGAAGTATGTAGAATGTCAAAGCTCCAGGATTGGAGAGTGAAGATTGAGTGCCTGGCCTTGGAAGGCTGGATCCCAAGGCTGGATCCCAATAAGGTGGCCTGTGCTTATATGCGCCAAGACTGTCTCCAACTGCCCCGCATCGCTAACGGGGTGGATGTGGATGTGGGGGCAGTAAAAGCCTACTGTATCGGATGCAGATTGGGAAGACAAACAATTTTTTTCCCCGAGCGACTATTCGGTCTGGGGTACAATGGTAGGACATTTGCTGCCCGTGGGTGGCACAACAATGCTAAGATCCGACCATCTAATCAATCCTGACATGTGTCGGCCATTCAATGTCGCCCGTGTAGTAGATTGAGTGCGCTGTATAGTCATCGATCAATCAATTGCTACGGATATGCACAGAGCAAACACTGTTGTGGTGACTGACGTCAAACACGACACCCAAGACATCGATCGATGACCACACCCTAGATCCCTTTTGACCCGTCTGTCCCCTCTTCCGTCTAGACCACTTTTGACTGCGAGCTGCGTGTCATCCGCCACAATTCGGGTATCCACAGAAATATCAGAGTTTGGGATCCGGGGTCCTGAAAAAAAACTCGCCGAGCAGGGGGACCGGAGTCTGCTACTCCTGACTCGACCAGTTGCGCCATCGGCCTGCCATTCCATCGTCTGACAAAAGCCGTTGAATGCCCATCCCCCCTCCTTCTACCAAACAACGACTTCTTCGCCCTCCCCCTTTCCCATCTAACGGCGATAACCCGCTTCGAATCATCCTCCCTGCGCATATACCGCAATGGTTCAGTTCGCCTCACCCTCTCGCAGCCACAGCCCCTCGGGCGCTTCGTCCGACAACGAGCCCCGGCGCACCAAGAAATCCAAAAGTAAGGATGGCAGCAACAAGAAGAAGCGTGCCAGCGCCGACGACCAGGAGGGGACTGCCACCACGGCCAACGGCACCAGCAGCAACCGCACCAACGCGGAGAGGCGCTCCAGCATGAGCAAGCCTGCCCGCGACTTCCGCGACCAGCCCGAGCCCACGCCAAAGAAGAAGAAGAGAAAGACGTCGACCGCCTCCGCCGCGGTTCCTGAGCCTTCCACCGCTCCGACACCGGAAGATGCAGGCGAGACGTCGACCCGCTCGCCCAGCCCCGTTATTGACTTTGACGGCCTCTCCCGCCCCAGTCTCGGCACGCGGGAGAGGTTAGACGAGTCTCCTGAGCAGAAGGAGCTCCGCATGGAAAAGATGAAGGGCGCCGTCCGCACCCTCCTTGAGTGCGTCGGCGAGGACCCCGACAGGGAAGGTCTCCTAGCCACGCCTGAGCGCTATGCCAAAGCCATGCTCTTCTTGACAAAGGGGTACCAGGAAAACGTCCGAGACATTGTCAATGGCGCCATCTTCCAGGAAGGCCACAACGAGATGGTCATTGTCAAGGACATCGAGGTCTTCAGCATGTGCGAGCACCACCTGGTGCCCTTCACCGGCAAGATGCACATCGGCTACATTCCATCCAACGCCGTCATCGGCATCTCGAAGCTGCCGCGCATTGCCGAGCTCTTTGCCCGCCGCCTGCAGATCCAGGAGCGCTTGACCAAAGACGTGGCCCATGCCATCATGGAGGTCCTCAAGCCCCAGGGTGTGGCGGTGGTGATGGAGTCGAGCCATCTGTGCATGGTCATGAGGGGAGTGGAAAAGACGACGAGCAGCACCATTACCAGCTGTGTTCTGGGGTGCTTTGAGAGCAAGGAAAAGACGCGAAACGAGTTTCTGAGCTTGATTGGCGTCAACCGCCGGTAAATTATGATACCCCTTTGCGTTGACAACCAGTTAGGTCGTCTTGATGTTTTTTTCAACAAAATAGCAGAATGGGTGGCAGCGATGCCTGGTACAAGATCTTTGGGAACAGGGTGTGGTATCATTTTGGCTTTCTATTTTTTATCACTCTTTTTCTTTTCACATAAAAGACGATAAACACGGCGTTTTGGGGTGTCTAGCTTGAGCGCATTGCAGCGCAACCGACACAGCATGGGAGCATTGTTTGGGCGGGCGTATCTACACATACATGATTTATTTGTACGTATGAGGTGATGATCTCAACATCACGATGGCCAGCATTCAACATAGATATCAGGATAGCGTTCAACTCTGCATTCCGCAGACAGTAGCCACAATTTCATCATCGCATCGCTTGCTGAGCATGTCCTGGCCACTATGGTCACCCCCCATCACGACACCCGTCTCACAACCTTGCCGACCTCGCCCCGTTCCACCGCCTCAACTCTATCCTTGACCACCTTCCATACCTCGTCAGCTACCTCCTCGACACTTGCACTGGCATCTACCACGTGCAAATCTTCCTCTTCCTGTCGAAATTGGTGCTCGACACTCCCTGTGATATCTGGTGTCTGCACACTTGGCGGACCAACAGCCACTTCTCCCCCTCGGCTCTTCCCCCCTGCGTCCTCTTCAGGGGCACACTCCAGCGCAGAGTGTGGCACCCCCACAATCTTTCCCATGCTTAGTCCCCAGAATAGCTCCCTCACCCTCCGCTGCATCTCGGCCTTTTCGTACACCTCTCCTCCCCAGCCGCCTCTCTTCTTGGCCTCTTGTTCGTCCAGATCCAGGAACAGGACCAGATCTGGCCGAGGGAGTCCGACTTCTGGCGAGCGGGCCCAGGAAAGCGGCAATGAGGGATTGTGCTTGGCGGCCGAATAGACGATGCCGCTGTAGTAGTACCGGTCACAGATGACGGTTGTGCCTTGGGACAGCAGCGAGGCAATCAGCGAGGCGGCTTCCCAGCGGTTGGCCGAGAAGAGCAGGTGGATCACGTGGTCAGACATGGTTGTTTGAGAGGTGAGGTATGAGTTGATCATTTGGCCAATAGGGGTTGTGCGGTCTTGGTCCAGTGTTAGATGGCTACCTAGGCAAAGACGAACTTCCCCAACAGGATTCAACAGAAACGTACCGGGAAAGCGCATTACTTTTACAGATTTGCCCAGCTCGACAAATCGCTGTTCGAGAAGCTTGACCTGTGTCGTCTTACCTGATCGGTCCAGGCCTTCGAGGACGATGAGGGCGCCTCGGGTGGGCCGAGAGGTGGCATCGTGTGCTGATGTCATTTTGATCGAGTGTTTGAGTCGCTTTGTCGGCTTGTTATCCCTCCAGCTCACACTCACAGCTCATAGCTCACAGCTCGCTCGGGTGGTTCATGAGGGTATGTCGGGCGGGCTTGGGACAGGAAGCTCAGACCATCCAACAGAGGGGTGCAAACCTTCTGGGGAGCATCTCGAAGCTTGAAAGCTTGGCACGTGCAGAGGCGGGTGCCAGCTGGCAACTGTTGGGTGCTTCCCATCCGATTGACAAACACCTGATCTAGGACAAGGCACTTCGCCTGACAGCTGCAGTAGTGTGAGGTGAGAGTCTGTGGGATGATGGTTCCTATCACCTTTTTCTGCTTTGCAGCGTCCGAACCTGCAGAAACGTGTGAGCCATCCCAGGCTTTGCGTCTCACTGCCAGGGGCGGATACATGGATGACGGAAGGGAGGAGGATGTCGAGGGGGATCAGGTGGTGGTGAGGGGTTCCTCTTCCCCCTCCTCTGGCCGTTGGTCGAGTTAAGCTTGCTCGCTTATACAGCCAAACGATCAAACGGCCAGCCCTAGGCACACTATAAAAAGAAAGAAAGAAGCCTGTGCGAAATCTCCCGTAGCGCTTGTTTCTTCTGCCCAACTCCTCTTTTGACGCCTTGGCAAGAGATCGTCTCTCTTTCTCGCTGGTAGGCAGGCGGGAGAGATGAGACTGCGCCCCTTCATGTTTGGAAGAGGCAACGATGCCATCGAATCGAACGAGGGCCGCAGTGATTCGACCAGCCACCCGAATATCCTATTGTTCAGTCTGATAAGAAGCAGCCGGCCGTCTGTGTCTCGTCCAGTGCATGGAAAGAGGGAGGACGTTCACAGTGCCGACCAGAAGGGAATCGGCACGGCCTCTTAAAGATGCGACGCGGATCCTGGCTTGCTGGGCAGCGAGTGAGCGAGTGGATCGTCCAAGACGCGTTAATTCGTTCGTGGGTTGGCGCATGGAGCACACCGCGTCCGCTGAAGAGCCGCTGTCCAATGGCAGGCCGTGTCTTGCATGCACGCTGCTGCAAGCACTTGAGGGCAACTTTGTTCCCGTGGACAGCGCTCTCCCTTGCGTCCATCATCCAATGACCGAACGGCACGGCCGCTACGCGTAGAGTTTTACTTCATCTCTGTCTCGTCTGTACCTCAGGCTGATGTACTGTACCTCGAGTATCGTACAGTACCCCCAGCACAGTACAGTATCAGGGCACCGCTGAAGCTCTGGGCCGCCGAGTACCACTCAATCCTCCCTCGCGCTGCTGCTGCTCCTCCTCCTACTGCTGCTCCGGCTGCTGCTGCACCCTCCCTTCCACCACTCAAGGCCGCCCGCCGCCCTCCACCACGGCACCTCCTCCCAGGGCAGCTACCTTACCTACCTCCTACCTACCTCGTCTTCCCCAGCTTGTCCATCCTCCTCAGTTCCCTCTCTTCACGCCGACATCTCAACCCGGGCCCCTTGTCCAACCCGTCCTGTCACAGCAGCAGCTCCCAGTCTGCGAGCGCTTCCTCTGACATCTCAACCTCAGATATCTGGCACCTGTCTGGGTCGCCTCACTGCCACCCAGTCGCTTTCCACCCCTCAACCCGCCACAGAGCCTGAACAGGAGTGACCGCTTTTGCCCGGCCAGCCCATCCAACTACATTAGCACATCACTTTGTGTGGCCATATCCCACCAGACCAGCTTGCAGAATAAGAGTAGTGCGCTACCCACGCCCGCCCACCCCGGCCCAGTTTCGCCTCTCCTTCGCCTGCTCCTCCGTCTTGCTGTTCTGCTCTATCATCACGACACCGCGGCAGGCCAGAGCTCAGCTCAGAGAAGCGTTGCGAAGAGACCCAGGCAATTCCTGAGCATTTGTTGGCCTCTGCCTCCCATCGAGTCGGGCATTCGATTGGGCTTGGACACACTAGCCAGCGCAGCACGACACAGCGTCATTCTTCCCCTCCTTTCCCCGTAGTGTGCCACGATAATTTCACCATGGCAACCCTCAGCCGTCAGCCATTTGCTCCGCTTGATCACGCAAGGCTAAAGACATTGACGAGCCTCAAGAACCGACAGAACGGTATGGTTCCCCTTGTGCCTGACATTCCGTGAGCACCACACTGACTGTAGCAGCCGTCCCCAACTCCCCAGTCAAGCGCAAGGCTTCCGAGGTGGTGGACACAGATGACTTTGAGAATGTTGACCCTGTAACCTTCTCCAAGCGGCCAAAAAGCGCCAACACTGATGGGACCGATTTTGTCAAGCCCTTCTTCAAGCCTCCCGCTTTTGTGTTGACCAAACCAGCCTCGACTTCCACCCTCCACGGTGCTTCCAGTCTTCCCCCAAGCAAACTCTCTTCTTCCAGGCAACGCACCTTTCTCCAGCCAAAATCACCAGCTTCCCGCCTGAGCGCCATCACCACGCCCAGTTCCCTGACCGCCCCCGCTGGCCGTTCCCCAACCCGTGGCTCCAAGCGGATTGGCATTCTTTCCAAACGCCGCCACACACAGCGGATTGATCCCCCATCCTTCGGTCTTGGCGGCAGCTCCTCGGTCCCTTTCTCCCTCGATGCCGCTCTCAAGGGTTCCATCCCCGCCTACTCTGGCTCTTTGCGGGCCTCGTCCGTTTCCACCACCGCTGCTGCCCCGGCCTCCTCAGATTCCTTCCTGCTGTCAACTGGCGGCATGCAGTCGTCGTGGTTCTTTGACATCCACGAAGACACGCCAGAGCAGGAGATGACCAATCTTCTCCAACACGGCACCTGCACGCTCGACATTAGCAGCGACGAGGAGTCGGAGCGCCGACAGAGCCGTGATCGAGCCGAGGGGAGAGACAAGGAGAACATCCCGCCTGCCGACGACATCTCCCAGACCTCTGCTCGACAGTCTGCTAGAATGGCTGATGTCGATGACATGATCATTGAGAAGCAGCGGGGTCCTCTCGCCGAGATGAATGCGGCTGACTATTACGCCGAAGGATGCACCGAGGACAGCGTAGTGCTAGTGCCGTGGGATGAGGAAGAAGCCGAAGCAGTAGTAGGGGACATTGATCAGTACCACCACCAAGAACATGTCCTGCCAGAAGAACAAAAGCAGCTCCCATATGAGGGCGAGCATGGTCAGCAACGGGTGACACTTGCCGATGTCGAATCTGTCAACGTCGACGATATCATGGGCAACAACGGCGGAACTTCTCTCAAAGCGGCCGTCCTAGAGCCCATGGAGGGGACCGGGGAGAGCTTTGAGCTGTGGGAGAGCACCTCTGCCAAGGATGAGGGTGATGCTCCTGCTTCTCCCGTGCCCATGGTTGAAGATGGTCGAGAAAATCGAGTTGCCGAAGCTGAGTGTGTGGTTTGAGTCTGGTTTGCTTTTTTTCCGTGTCATTTCCTTTTGCCCCTTTTTCTTTTTATCTTGGCGTGTTTTTGTTGCCCTTTCTTCCTTGAATCGGTTTTCATATTTCCTGTCTGGGACCCGGGACATCTAGTTTTGATCGGCGGGATGGTGCGGGAAATGGGAAGGCGGATATGTTAGGAGTACATTTTGGCTGGCCTGGAGAAGAGACCTGGCCCATCGCTGGTCTCCGGTATCTGTGTCGTGGCTGGTTGGACTGGCTTGGGGACACGTGGGCTCATGGGTTCCAAGCACGTTCTAACGGCAATGGTGGGTATGGATCTGGTGTTCACTTGGTGTTGGAGTCTGGTTGGGTGTTATGTACGGTCATACGGTCGGATGGGTAAACTAGCTGCTTTATGGTACTGATACGGGTAATTCATTTGCTTACTGCTTCATCAAAACTTTTCTTCTACATGGATCAATGAACACATGCTTGCTCTCTTCAGTGTCGGCCTTTGTTTACCAGGCCCACTACCGCGTGAAACTGTCTCCAACCGTGCTGCCGGATTGACGACATCCCATTGTGTGGTTTAAACCCTGCAGCCAGCTCAAGAGGCCAGTTGTACAGCTGCCCCATCATGACAGCTGTACATGGGCACTCATTGGGAGATGGATTAAGCAGCATGCTGCTCCAATTCTAGTAGAGCACTGAGACGGACATGCTTGGCGCCCACAGCTCTATATCTACCAAGTGAGGTAGATTATACATATACCTGACCAAAATCGGACTGATGGGATGAAAATGCGCCACGGGACGGAAAAGTTACCTCGACGATCTGTCAATTAGTGGTGATAATCCATTCTCGGGCAATGGTACTGACCAGAAGATGATTTCCGCTGAAGGGAACCTGGAACACAAACGGACAAGGGGGTTTCTGGGGGGGTTTCTGAGTCTCGGTTTCAAAGATGATCCCTATTTCTTAGTTAGAACGGCCCTTGTTTGAAAATCTACTGCTTGAGGTGGCTGGACAAGACCCAGTGCCAAGTGTACCGTGGAATCTTTCAACCTTGACACGCCCTCCCCGATCTCAGAGTCGAGAGGCAGATCCGTAGGGGCACTTTCTTCACTTGCAACGGGTTCACCACGCTTTCCAGGGAGGGTGTAGTGAGAAACAGACTGATCGTACTTATATCAGTAGTTGGAATATAAGTAGATCCTGCATCGGTGCATTTCTTTGCTATACATCTTACAACGGCATTTTCCTTCCTTGAAAGACTCTAAACTAGGTACCTATTCAACACGTACAGCTCTACTCTCAGGGCTCGTTGGTGTAGTCTTCATGTACCAGGCGCAACAAAAAGGTCAGTACAGGATGACCACCTGAGCAGTATGATATAAAAAGAATGAATAAAGGCAAAAACTGAATGGCCATCCATATATATTCTCTCCCGCCGGGAATTGAACCCGGGTCTCGAGCGTTGTTTTGATTCATGCGGATACTGACAAGCTCACATACTGACCACTATACTACGGAAGATTTAGAGCAGGTGTGGACACCCGTTGTAGTTTGGATTTGACGGAAGGATGCATGGGGTGTCATACTATATGGGGACCGAAGTGCGGGATTCACTTCAGGCAGCAGTTTCTTGCAAAAGCCCAAGCCTGTGCCTCCAAAGTTTGAATAATATCATTGCCCAGAACATCACCTTACCCTGCCGCTTCCCGCAAAACAAAACAAAAAAACAGAAAAAACATCTCCTCTCCGCTTTCATCTCTTCGCTGTCGGTGCTCAAGCTGAGGCAGCCATGCTGGAACTACACTACCTACCGAACGACACACATTTGGACCTCCATTCACTGACGCTGATCACGTTTCAGTGAAACATCTTGGACAGAACCCCTGTCATGACTCCAAACGTAACCGGAATCATTGTTCCCACCACCCAGGCCGTGATCTTCCCGCCTATCATCTTGGCTGTGCCCCTTTCGCATAGACCACAGCAGCCAGGCGTGTTCATGATGCTGTCTACCGACATTCCTCTCTGCCTCCCTATCCCGCCATCGGCCTTGCTGCCTCCCACCTTTTCGGCCTGCGATGTCAGGGGCTCGTCGTATGGGCTGGCGGCCATTTGAGTATGATGTTTCACAGATGAAGAAGGCTCCGTCTCGGCTGCTCGACGCACACAGGGCTGCTGTTGCTGAGTGTGGACGGGGCTGGGAAGGATCAAGGGAAAAGGCTCCGTTGAGCCATCAGGGTGAGTGACCGAGAGAGTGGGGGTGCTCGCGCCTGTCCCCGTTGCATATGGCGTCGATGGCAGTGGCAATATTGGGTCATTTGGCCCACCAAACGCGTTCACAAAGTGCGCTGATGTTGGCCTGCTTGACACCGACGAAATTGAAGGCGAAGGAGACCGGCGAGTTGTTTGCGAACTGGATGGTAGGCTCGGACGAGACTCGAACTCTGGAAGTTGAGTTGAAGAGGACGTTGCTGGCATGCGCACCCTGTCGTAGCTCCATCTGTCCACGTTCAACAGATAGCTGTCTGGAATACAGGCAATGGAGCGAGGTCTTTCTGGGCGGCGCGTTCGTCTCGGTGACGTTGATCTCGGGCGCTGATTAGCCCGAGAGTAACCCAAGTCGAGGCCATCCCATGATGTTTGTGAGCTCGACCGGAGGTGGGATGTGTATGTTGACCGGAGGTGTTCCGGGAGTCTCGATCTTCGTTCATCGTCAACACCAGCATATGTAAAAGGCCTCGACTTTGATGGAATCTCGCACGCGCTCTTCGGTCTTTCCTGGATAGCCGACATTGAGTGCTTCTGAGGACCATAAAACCTACAGCTTGAGATATGTATACAAAAGACATCCAGATGCCATTCACACATTTCGGAGTCAGGCCAATAAGGTTACATCCAGTCTCCACCAAACAAAGTCTTTGGCAGCCCCTGCCCTAATCCTCGGCAATGTACGTAAGCCCTCGTACCTACCAAACGGCCTCGTTGTGAACTACATACATACACTACCTAGTAAATCCCACCATGTGGTGCGGGAGACATAGTATAAAACCAAACAGCACCGTCGCACGCAGTTTGGTGTTGAGGGCCTGAGAAAGGGGTAAAAAAGAAACAAAACATACAACATCGAGGATTCCCCAGTGGTCACCCACCTGAGTACTAGTTCGACTCTCAGCTGTTTGACGAGGGGAGAGCGGACGGGATCCCGTATTCTCAGCTGGATGTGGTCGTATGTGATACTTGGAGGAGGAACAGGTGATTATGGCGGAGTCGTAGTAGTGTGGTGTGGACTTGATGTCACCATGTCGTTGACAGGCGACGGATCCATGGGTGCATCCCGCATGGATGCGACTAGGGGTGTAGTGTAGAACCTCGAACCGATACTCGATGGCATCAGAAACATAGGGAATCAGCAGCGGTTGGCTGTGCAATGAGTCGTTTCCGTTGAAGTGGAACGGAGACTGCGAGATTGGAGGGAAGGCCAGACCCCACCCACTTACATAATTGGGCAGCATGTGAAATGCAGCACTTCTGGCGAGCGAGAATCGTCATAGCAAAAAGTCCAGCTCTGAGATTGCTGGAATGGACCCCAACAGCTGCAAGATGAGTGCCCAGGGTCTGATGAGGAGGGAAAAAAAAAGATATTTTTGTTTACTTAGCGTAGGATACAGATGAAGGGGTCTCGAAATCCGGTTTGGCTCCTCAGCTTGTTTCAGCCACTGGGTGGTAAGGAGTGGGGGGAATGCGGACATCTGGGGAAGAGTGACACTAGCGGTTTCTGCCCACAAGGCCCTGCCAGGGCTGTTACGGGAGGAAGAGAGACGACACACACAGCCCATCTCGATGCATCTCGATTGCATCCCTCCATCCTTCCATCCCACACACACACATCATCCCCGCCACGACCAGAATACCACCTAGCTGGTTTACGGACGGGAGGTCCGGGGCCGTTCGGTATCTGTCAGTCCAAACCCGTGTCAGCGCCTCTGATGCGGGATGCCGCCAGTGGGCGGAACAGGGTGGAGCCCGAGGGCAGAGCTCATCGACCCTCAAATTTATTTGCGATACGGATAGGCGAGAGTTCTTTTGGTGCGTGTTAGCATAGAACCTCGCCGAAGGCTTCGCCGGCAGCTGCGGCGGGGTCTTGCACTAACAGCGATGGCAGCCCAAAGCCTGCACGAGCCAAGAGTGCAGGACCGATGACGTCGATCTTGGGGCCCCAGAACCCCGCCCAAAAGCATTTCATCATGCTGCCAGGGCATGGGTGGGACATGACATGGGGGACTGTGTCTCGGGAAGTGGGTGTCGTTGGGCAGGCCATCCATCGTCGAGTCTTTTCCCAGGGATTAGGTAGGTGATTAATATCCCGGCTGAAATGGTCCTCAGTTGCCCAAAGTTTCAGATCTCTCAGCACCTGCAAAACCGTTCCCCTTACCCTCCATCTCCTTTCAGCTCCTTTCGGTGTTTGTCTGTCCTGAGTCGGCGCAGCCACAACCACACAATATTTTCACAGCCCGGCAAGCTCCGGTCTAGCGACGGCGTCCCTTCGCCCTGCTCTTCTTTTCTTTGGCTTCCACATGCCCGTCTCCTGATTGCGCTTATATTCTGGGTCAGACGGACTTCCGGAGCTTCGAAGGAGTTTACTCTTCAAAAACCGCGCCCCTGGCCTCCCCCCGACACAGAACGAGCTCTTTCCAAACCCCAAATCATCAAATCTTGTGGAGAGTGATCAACAAACACCCCTTGCAGAGCCAAGCAAGTCTAGAATCTGGCCCGGGGGGGGGGGGGGGGGGGGGGGGGGGGGGGGGGGGGGGGGGGGGGGGGGGGGGGGCGGGGGC
>MU863977.1:0-42427 GCA_033296885.1 Triangularia verruculosa | reverse complement strand
CAACGACCCATTTCCCCCACCCCAATACTCACAGTTTTTGGTTATTTCAAAAACAAACCCCACTGCACCGCCATGCAAGTTCCACAACACCCCCCCCCCCCCCCCCCCCTTTGCCACCACCTCTGGACATCTTCAGACAGACAGAGAGAGAAAGTGGGTTCAACTATACGCTCTTTTTCTCATACACGCAGAGAAGCGCGCGCTAACATCGTCCTTTCCAGCTATCCGAAATCTCGCCGCGCCGTCGTTAGACATTTCCCAACATCCTATCGGCACCTGAGAGACAGAGAGAGAGGAAGAGAGAGAGAGAGAGAGAGAGAGCAGGTTTGAGTTGTGTCATTGCACGTTGGCTTCCCCGAGGCGGCATCAACGAACCTGAACCGGGCCAGCTCACCTGCAGTGCGGTTTACCACCACCCATTCCGGATGTCTGGAAGACGACGCTAGCAACCACTCTCAACCCCCTGACACCCAAGAAAGAGCTTTTCACACAAGAGGAAAATGTGCGGCACATCGATATCGTACGCCTGCTCGACGACCTTGATCTCCAAGTCGATAACCTGCACCTGCGACAACATCAAGGGCTACGGCAAAAGCACTCTGTACTGCGGCACCTGCTCCAATCCCCGTTGTAAAGAACTGAGGGGCGAGGTCGCCCAGGTCTCGACGCAGGTTTCGAGTTCCGCCTGAGTTTTCCAGAGTGTCTTGCCCCATGATACACTTGGTCACTCACGCTCGTTCTTGACGCACTCGTTGCCCACGTTCGCTACCCACATTTCACAATTATTTGACATTACATCTTTTACCACGTATTCAGTTTAATCACGCGCCTCCAACACCGCTTCCTACCTTTCCCCCATCCTGTGCCCTTGTTTTTCAGTAACGAGCAGGCTTGCACACACCCTCCAGCATCTCTACGCAGAAAAATCCATCTAGAGATCAAACCGGGCTACCCTCGGTGGGGGACCAACCAGAGCAGAGCATCTGGGATATCCGGGACATTCAAGCTCCCTTCGAAAGGGAGTTTCATTCTCCGTCGTTTACTCTTTCTTTTTTCGGGTTTGGTCATATCGCATCATTTCGGACGGCGCAGCGGAAAAACAAAGGGGGAAAATATTGCATGTATATAGAGCAGCTCTGGGCCACCATCTAGTCGGGTTTGACGGTAAATAAGAGTCATATCACACACACATGCATGCACCAGTCTTATAGTGATATGGCACAGTAACTGCACATTTCATCTGATGCTGGCGTTGGCATACTCGCAAAACAGAACGGCGTCTATATCCCCTCAGTTTCTTCCAAGTTTTCCCCCGTGTCTTCATCTTCGTCCTCCAACTTGCCGGATTTACTGTTCTTCTTGGCCTGTCGCTTCCTTGGCTTCAGCCATTCTTCCATCCCTGGCGGCCAGTATACACGATTCTGAGGGCCACCCATTCCAAACTCCAGCGCCGTGACCGTCACTTCAGGTATTTGTGTGACTTCGGTCTTGGTACTGCTATCTGTCTCGACAGGAGCCACCCGATCCGCCTCATCCGGATCCTCGTCATCAGCCATCCTCTTCCGCTTGACACTGCCGGCTGCCGTTTTATTTTTCTTCTTGTTCTTTGCCGCCGGGGCAGCTCGTGACACAGGCTTTGGCTCATCAAACCTCTCATGCGGCACCATGTCGTTGATCTTTTCGAACCCTGGGAGCTTGAAGGTGCGCATCAGCTCGAAGACGGCCTGCTCTTTGTCCTTGGCCTCGATCATTAGATCCATGTCCGGCGGACACGGCGGCAGCGTCATGACTCGTGGGCTGTGCTTGCGTCTGTCCCTGGGTGTAACAGCTCCCGGACAAGGCTCGCTGTAATGCATCTTTTGCGTGATGCCCTTGCGCCGCCACGTGGCCGTGATGCGCTCCATAATCTCTGGCTGAGAGATGTCCCATGTTCCTTCTCGGCACTTTGACGAGTCGAAGACGATATTGTGGTGGTGATAGTCCAGGACAAGTGGAATATTGAGTTCTTCGCAAATCGGGAGCAGATCGTGAACACTCCAAGACACATCGTCATTCTCAAGAACGAGTCGGTTCTTGATCGATGGGGTTAGCTGTGCATAATTCACACGGAATCGATCCAGAGTGGCAGCCTTGTCTCCGTAAACACCACCCATGTGAAGAATCATGACGGCGTCCCGATCCTGCTGCTCCGGGAGCCGCAGGAGGGTCAACATTTCATCATGATAGGCCAGGTCTCGGACAGAAGCCTCAATGACTTCTTTACGGGGAGAGCCCAGCTGGGTAAACTGAATAAACAAGACTTTCTGTCAGCACCGATACTGAGACGACATTGGTCCATTCCACAGGGGGACGACGTACTTGGCCGGGATGTGTTGTGAGACGATGGCCCAGCTCTGCGGCCACCCTCCCGACCTTGGCCAGAATATCCGAGGCAAAAGGGGCCAGTTCATACCCATGTTCCACGTGGCTGGCGAACGGAAACATTTCCGAGCTGAGCCGCATGAACTTGATGCCGTACTTGTCGTTCCACCGGATCATCTTGACGATATCGGCGGCGTTCTGTAACCCCAGGTTCTGCACAAAACGAACTCCCAGCTGGTGATCGGCCGTCTTGGACTTGTCGGGTCTGTTCTTGGTTGCGTGCTCGGGCTGATCTGGATCAGCGAGCGGATACCGGTGGTCGATAATGGACGACATGCGACATGTGCGTGAGCTGAAGACTGGCGGCTTGGCCGTTCGTAGATAGGTGTTGAGACATGCCTAGTGATACCATTAGAACCAATGCCATACTCTCGCCTTATTCCAGCACCATGGGACTGCTAACATAGCCAAGCCGGCCTCTCCAAGGTAGCGGGAGGTAGTGACTGTTGACGGGAGGAGGTCGTGCGGCTCCCCGCTCCACCAGGTCCAGAGCCTCTTCAGAAGTTTCTGGGCCTTCATTGTCCGGTTCAAGGCCAACGCTGCCAAACACAACTTTCTCGGGCTGGTCATTGTTATCCGGCTGCTTCGAGACACCGGAATTCCGATGGTGCTGCTTCCAGCCGACCTTGGTAACCTCGTCGCGCGATCTATACTCGTCTTCGTCGAGCGTCTCGGTGATCTGGGTTTCCTCCACCTTCATTTTTTGCCGTTTTGTCGCCCGCTGCAACCGTCGCTCCATCCGGGCCAGGCCCTCGATGGCAAGCCTAAGCCCTTCCCTGCCCGAGCTCTTGCCATCCTCAGCCGTGGCACTGCCCGAGTCCGCCTCCCTCCTGATGCCCAGTATCTTGCCCTGTATCTCCCGCGACTCATCCTCTTCCTGGGTCATCTTTTGGCTCTGGGCTAGAGTGCGGTTCGAGCGCCGAAGGTGTACTTGGGGGCGGATAGGCTCCTCGAGGGTCTCTGCTGGAGCCTCGGGTTCGGACACCTGCTTGGACACGGGTGTAGCCTTGCGGACCATGGTAGTAAGAAGTGCTGGTGGTGTGGGAAGACCAGGTCGACGTGTGGAGCGGAGCGGGTGACGCGTTGAAGGGACAATGGCCCGCGGCAGAGTTGTTGGACAAAGGTAGGGTGGCATGGGACGACGAAGGCAGGAGATCAGTTGCACAATGCTGGAGTCTCGGGCAGGTGGTTGGGCCTGGGTAAAGTACCAGCTGCCGGCGCCGTGTCCAATGAATAGCGGCGAATCTCGAGGGCCCGACGTAGCGGTACCACTGTAGGCGTCATGACAGGTGTCGATCAAATCAACAGTGCCGCGTGGTGCCCATCCCGCTCGGATGGCGGCGGTGCTGATCGCGCTGGTCACGGGAAAGCAGTGGGAGAAGAAGTGGTCATTCACGGCATTGGAAGAAACAAAACATACGTCTCGGCGGAGCACCACGTCCGGCTGGAACGCTGATCAGCAGCGATGCTGTGGAAAAGTGCGATTTTGGCCGCGCATTCATGGGTCTTGGGATCGATGAGGTCATGGCTGAGGTGTGGAGTGTGGGGTACTTGGGTACTTACATACACACACCGTGCTCTCACATCGCAGCAGCTTGCCTCATCAAATCGATCACCGTCTCCCGAAACGCCCGATATCTGATACCCAGCTCCTTCGATGCCGTCTCTCCATCAATTCCATGGCTCTCGTCCACGATTTGTGTCCTGACCTCTTCTCCCCCCCACCCCCTGAAATCGGGGAACTCACTCTCGATCACCTCGGCCGCCATCCCATACGAAAACCTTTCAGGGGAAGAACCAGGTACCTTTTTCCCCCTGCTTCCGGTCGAAGTAGTGCTTCGACATGCGCCTCTGCCAGATCCCTCACCTCAACCCAGAACGGCACTCTCGCAGCAGGCAGTCCTTTTCCCTCCTGGAGAGCAATCGCTACTTTCCACAGTTGGCCATTGCTGTCATTGAGCCCCAGTGGCCCGCCGACCACCGGATGAACCACGGGGCCAAATGTCATGGGCGGACATAGAGTGACAATGTCGAAACTCGATCGACCCTCGGGGCCGCCAAAGTTGTTCACAAACTCCCACGCCGCTAGCTCGGCAAACTTCTTACTCCCTCGATATGCCACCACAGCGCTTCTCTCCGCATTTGCCGCTTCTTCGTAGGTCAGTGGGTTCCAATCTCCTGCCGTGTACGTGAAGTACTTGGTCGCCTTCTGCACCCTGTCGACGTCGAGCACTGCGGCAAAGCTCGACGTGATGACCACTCGCTGTACCGTCCCCGCCCTGGCAGCCGCAGATAAGACAGCTTTGACCCCGTTGATGGCCGGCAGTATTAGCTCTGCTTCGTTGTCCTGAGTGTCGTACGTAAAAGGCGAGGCCACATGGATTACCGCATCAATCCCGTCCTCCAACGCGGCCGAAACGTCCAGGTCTGGTGAGGAAAAGTCACCAATCACTTTGAAGTCGAGGAGAGATGCCTGAAACGCCTCGGGACGGGCTGCTAAAATGGCATCGGCCTTGGCTCTGGAGCGGGTGGTGCCCCTCACCCGGAAGCCGCGGGAGAGCAGCGTGTCTACAACATGGGCACCAATGAAGCCAGCGGCGCCTGTGACGAGAATGTAGGTGCTAGTAACTTTATCAGCCGCATCACCTGCCCCATAGATCAGAGACTTACGGCCAAGCCATTACAACCTGGAATTTTGTCGCTGGTGCCCTTGGATGGGGGTTCTCAGGAGACAGTAAACCCGGGGAGGAGATATCCAGTCCGGGTCCGGCTGAATCAATTGACCCCAAGTGCTAACTGAACTGGGGTGTCATCGTTTCGGCTGAACGGCATGTGGCCGCCAGTTCCCGAAAGAAGCCCCAGTGGCGGTTTGTCAAGTGGTATCAACAAGTATGGGGACGCCTTTGGTATGGGAATTGGTATACAGCTGATTGTTTGGCATTATCAAAAGGCCTACCATCAAAAAGAGTGATCCACCCAACAGTTACAAGCAAGGCGACCCCAGCCAAAAAGAATGAGTGCAACCCCTGTTCTATTTTTGGGCATCCAAGTATAGAATCCAAAGAAAGATAATATTTTTGAATACTTGAACTCGATCCGCCCAGGGGTCGAAGCTGGAACCTCCTGATATTTTGGTTTGAAAAATCGTAGTCAGACGCGCTGCCATTACGCCAGCGGACCCTGGGTGTGCTTGATGAGGTGGCCGGGTTGAAATGTAGATTCATAATGCAGACTTGCTCACATTTGTTGATCGACATGACATGTTGGCTTCTCTACCCGATATCTCATGTGGATTTTCAAACTGCAGTTAGTAGGTAAGTCAAAATACAGTGGATGAAATAGACGCAAAGAATCCATTATCACCACTGCACCAGTGTATAGATTGAAAGTTGATGTCAACACACATGCCACAACATTAGCAACTATCGCCCTGATACCTAGCCTTGTCACCGAAACTGGTTGTGCACCGTAGTCTATACTTACACCGCTCGCTGTATCAACGTCCAAAAATGTACACAGTTTAGTCCTCGTTCAGCAACGAAACGGAGCCAAACAACCCGCAACGCCACATGTCCGCAACGCCATACTCCTGCTCCCGCCGTTCGGAAAGTACTCCCAAATCACATCTTCACTCGGAAGAGGTAACGAAGGCGGACTTGTGAGATGTCATAAGCAATGAACTCGTTGTAGAGTAGGCTGGCTCCAACTACACCAGTGCTGCCTGGCTTTTTTGTTGATGTATCGGGCTAAAAGTTCAGTCAGCGAATAGATACAACAGCGCCTTCTTCTCCCCGAGACACTTACCATCATAACGCCCTTCAACGAAGGATCCACACACTCGGCGTCTTTCCATGCCAATGGGCCGTTTGTTCCTTTTCCCCACGTGGAGATCATGCCCTTCTGTTTCGCCTCGCTGGCGGCGTTGTATGAAGAATGCAGCAACTCCTGCATCGGGTTACCGAGTTCCGCCTCGCACAGCAGTAGAAGGGCAGTGCCGCCAGACTGGTAGGAACAGCAGTAATTGGCCGACTTGGAGGCCATGTCGGCGAGGTAAATGCCCTTGTCGAACATGTAACCGTTGACCGGTGCTTCGGGAGGAGCAATGCGGAGACCTTGGCTGAGGATGCCACCGAAGTTTGTCGCACGAGAGCCGTGCCACAGAAGGCGGCGATTTTGGTTGAGCTTTCCAAAGGCGCTGGTGTCGAATCGATCCTTTTCCCCTTCGCGCTCAATGCGGAAGATGTTTTCCACCTGGTAATTGTGACCGTGAGTGTGGCCGCGTGTGTTGACGAGATAGTTCTTGAGTTCTGCAAACTCCTGGGTGACGGGATCGAGCACCGTCATCTCCTTCATCTTCAGGCCCTCGTACTGCTTGTCAAGCGGGTGGACATCGTAGTTGCCGACCTTGTCTAGCTTCATGATCTCGGCCGCATTCTTCATATCGCTCAGGCTTTCCAGAAGTTCTATTTCTTTCTTAACCATTCCCTGATCGCGAATGACGGGCGGGCGGTTCCTCCCGAAGTTGTGCGGGATGAGCGAGTAAAATGTGTTGGACAGCTGCTCGACGGCGTTTGCATAGGTCATCGAGTACTTGGATTGCGCGAGCGTGTTGTCGTCGAGAAGCTCCGACAGGTCTTTCAGAGACTGAAAACCGCGGGTGATGGTGGCTTTGCTGAGCTTGCCGAGGGGTAGCTTGTTGGCGTCATATTTGAGATCTGACATGATGTTGTCAAAGTACTGTTGGTTGAAGATGAGCTGTAGAAGATTCTGCACGGCAGGCTCTAGGGTACACTTGGGCGGCTCCCAGTCGTCGGCCTTGGTCTTGCCCTTGGAGTCATCGTCGACCACGTCTTCGTCATCGGAATCATCCTCGTAGTTCCTCTCGACAAAAGCGTACTTGCTAGGCTTCGGGTTGTCGCCCCGGTTAGCCCACGTGATGCCCGACTTGTCTTTGAATTTCTTCTCAAACTGCTTCATGGCATCTGCGAGCGAGCCTTCCGCCGGCACTTGAGTCTGGCCATGATCACCAACACGCCCCCAGCGAGTCCATGTCCGGTACACGCCTCGAGGGTCCACCAAGAGCTACTTCTTGTCAGCAACCCATCTTGTCGTTCGCGGCACTTCCGGGATGAACTGACCTGAATGCGGTAGAACTTGTTGTTGTTATTGGACGCATTGGTCTGATTCAAGGAAGCATCGTAGATAACCCCATCAGGGTCAATGTACACAACCGAATTGGTGTATGGACAGCCATCGTCGATTGGAATGCGGGTGTCCTTGCGCTTCAAAACCTGGCCCTCGCCAAGCGCCCTCTCCTGCTTGGGCTTTTTCTCCTCGGGCGCAGTATCCTCGACCTTGACCATCTTGGCCGGTGGTGCAGCAGCCTCAGTGTCGGAGGTACCGTCGACTGCCGGTGCGGCTCTCTTGCGCGAGGCCGTGGTGGAAGTAGTGCCCAAGGCAAAGTCCTTTTCGGCCTGCCTGCTGTTGTTCTGCTCAGAAAGGGACAGCCACTCAAAGCTGACAATGGGGATTCCAAGGGTCTGAGCTTTGGAAACCTTGGCCGAAGGTTTCTTGAAGTCGGCTTCGGTAGCCACCAAGTGTGTTGTGTCTTCCGTCACGGCAGCGCTAACAGTGGCCCCCACAGCCTCTGCCTTGGCCTTGACAGCGGATTGGGTCATGCCAGCAAAGGTGCCGCTCAGGGAAATTTTGCAGCCATCCAGAGGGGGTTTTGCTGCAGCCGCGGTGGCCTTCTTTGCGCGTTTTGGCGGCATTGCGAAATCCTGAGCCAATGAAAGTATGGAATGTCAAAGACGAAAGACGGGAGTAAACGAGATGGAACGACACAACTTGACAAGACCGGGAGGAAAGCCGGAAGGAAAAGCAGGTCCTAAATTGTAATTATATTCCATCAGCTTTTGCTGTGGCTGTCTGTGTGATTGGCAGGCGCGACGTGTTGGGCAGGCAACAATGGCCCCTGTCAGGGAAAGCGCGCGAGATCACGGGACACCAAGCAGGCAGCTGGCCCAGCAGTCCCACAGGCGGTTAGGCACCACCCAGCCTCCATGGTGAAAGGATAACGCCAAGCCTGAACAGACGGGCCGACCGGCGGCTGGCAGCTTTTCGGCAACAATCAGCCCACCTAGGGTCGCCTCCGACCAAGGTCCGGGAACAACCGATGACTACTCCGGAGTTGTCAGTGGCTCGGGATGAAGACTCCACAAGACTCTAGAAGAATCCTGACCAGACGGCCAGCCACGACAACCCACCAAGTCCCCTCACACACAGGAGAGAGCAAGCTCGAGATGCCTGAGGTGATTCTGAGACCTGGCTTGTTATCTTCTCGCTCGGCCAAACGCAAACCGCCCACCCAGTTCCGCCAATTGAGACTTGCGGGGTTGATACGCAGGTACCGAGTATGAGTGCCTCCTCGCCCCGGACACAGCAGAAGCGCACCGCCCACACGTGCATAACGTGCCGTGCTCGCAAGGTCCGCTGTGATGGCAGGAAGGGGACCTGCACCAACTGCGAGCGTCTTGGGTTTGCCTGCTCTTATGACGAGCATCTGGGAGTCGAGGTTGTCCAGACCGATGCTGCCGTGTCTCGCATCGCAATACCCCGTCGTCGAGTTCGCCGCGCCTGTCAGAACTGCCACGAGAAGAAGGCCCGCTGCAGTGGTTCGACTCCCAGCTGCGAGCGTTGCTCTGCCCAGGGCCTCCATTGCGTCTACCTCCCTGGAAAGCGCTCACTTCCCCTGAACAGTCCCGCTCCAACATCGGGGCCGTCTGCCGCTGGCCATCCGCCAGACTCACCATCCTATGATGACGCCCACTCTGGACGCAGCGCCTTTGCCAGCGGTACCGCCAGCCCTGCTCCCGTTTCTGCTGCGCGGGCGGAGCCGGATGAGGAGCTGGTGCTGCGCGCTTTTGATGCCTTCTTCCGCCATGTGCACCATATACCCAAGTTTTCCTTTCTGCACCGGGCGTCGCTGATGGAGCGATACCATGCTGGGTCGCTCGACCGGTCTCTTGTGCTTGCTTTGATATCGATCACGGCTTTGCTGACAGACCTGGGCCCAGGTATGAGCGAGTATGGAAACCAGTGTATCGAAGAGGCTGTGGCCTTGTGTTTGGCAGAGATTGAGAAGCCGTCGATTTACCGTCTCCAGGCCCTGGTGATTGCCGTCGAGCACCGCATCTTTTCAAGGAGGTTTTCGGGTGCTTTCATGCTGCATGCGGTTGCCAGTCGCTTTGCCACAGCCCTTCGACTCAACCACGAGAACCCCGATCTGTGCTTCCTCGCGCGAGAGTCTCGCCGTCGGCTGATGTGGTCCCTGTACATGATCGACTCGTCCATCTCAGCTGGGCAGCATGATGTTGCTCTGTGGCCCGACGCCGAGCGCCAAATCCGCATTCACTTGCCCTGTAACGAAAGGAACTTTGAGTTTGACCTTCCAGAAGCCACCGAGCCCCTGAGGCCACCGCCACC
The DNA here is from genome assembly GCA_033296885.1 of Triangularia verruculosa. Lineage (NCBI taxonomy): Eukaryota > Fungi > Ascomycota > Sordariomycetes > Sordariales > Podosporaceae > Triangularia > Triangularia verruculosa. The sequence goes on along the minus strand of MU863977.1, from coordinate 32,521 downwards.
AGAAGCTGGCATGCGGACTTCGCCCATGCCGGATGCCCTCGGGTTCATGGCTCTGCATGTGCGTATCCAGTGGATGCGTGCGAGGATATTGCAGTGTACTTCCCAGGCCACCACCTCGTGGTCTCGGCAGGATCTAACCAACCTCCCTCTGCAGTGCGCTGAGCTGTTGACCGAGCTGGAGGGGTTCGAAGAACGCTTACCGCCATCCTTCAAATGGTCCGAGGGCAATCTGCGTTTGCGCACCTACTCACCGAGGCTGGGCATCTTTGTCATGACACACGTCTGGTGGAGACAGTGCCATCTTGATCTGTACCGCCTTTTCCTGGATGGATTGCGCGAGGCGCTTCCTTCCTCCGTGCTCCAGCAACTGGATCCTAACTTCGTTGCCCGCAGCCGGCAGAGTTGCTACGACCACGCAAGAGCCATGGCAGACATGTTTGCGCAGCTCTTGACCCTGGGTAGCAGTGTCCCAGTCACTGACCTGGACCTACCGGGTTGTGCTTTCCAATGCACTAAGACTCTGTATCACGGGCTTCGGACTGGGACTGGTGACCTGACATTTACCCTAGAACGAGTCCAGGAGCTTTCGGCCGTTTGCTTGAGGGCCGCCCAGCAATCTACCGCGGGACCGGCTTCTGCCAGCATTGTAAGTGTCTATAGAGCTCCAACAAGTGGCAAAGCGAGACCCCAGATGACTGACATGACATCAGCAAGCGGATATTGAACGGATCATTACGCACGGTTTGCAGCTCCCAGAAAGTGCACCCGACTCACCGGTCCGCACTCGCACTGAACCTCCCCCGACTGTCTCTCAGTCTGCCGTCAACACCAGAGTCGCTGGCCACCCACAAATCATGCCAGCTCCAGCCACTCAATTCACCTTTGAGCCATCAGTACCAGCCACACCAGGCCCGTCAATAACATTGCCAAGCCTGGCCGTCATAGATCCACCAATATCGGCGCCTGTGGCACCTTCACACGCAAGCGGTGTGACAACGGGGAGTAATGCGTTTGAAGAGGTGTTGAACGGGTTCAACTTTGGACCGGAGCTGTACGGGATAGACTGGTCCACCTTTCCGAGTGGATGGCCTAGCCAGCAGTTTACAGGGACGAATATGTGAGTATGAAGGCTTGTATAGATAGTGTGATAGCCTGCGGTCTTGTCAGTGCGACCTCTTTTGCTTTTATGGGGTGAGCCATGTTGACGTTATTCCGGGGGCTGATGTCGCCATCCGCCGCATCGTGGGGGTCACGTTCTGCATTCACCCACGCCTACGCAGGCTTCCATTAGGTAATTAACAACTAGCGCGAGGCTCGGGTCTGTGTGATGATACCCTCACCTCTTCAAGATTGGAGAACTCTTCACGTTTGATAGCAGTGGTAGCTGAATAAAAGCGCCACCCTGTTGAAAAATGAGTTAGTTGTTGGGAAGCCCTGTTATTTTTTCTCTTATCCAAGATCGTCCGGGTTCTGCTTTCTTCGTAGTCTTGTATTGCGACAATGGGAGCGGTTGTCCAAATTTCTTACATACTCCTTCGTCCCCTCCATCCCGCCGTAATGCTCATCTCGACATAGGTATCATACATCATAGCTGCAGAAAGTATACAAACAAGACGGTCATTCTCATCGAAGGAGGGGCGTGTCCTCACCTGCCTCGGCCCCCTCCTCCCTCCCCCTGGGGTCCCCACCCACCACGACAACCGTCACTCCGCTTTCAGAGGCTCCCGTGAGGTTGAGTGTGGCCTCCCGATAGACCCATCCCAGGCAGATACCAGCGCCCGGACCAAGCACTGTTGATGTAAACACCATCACGGCGGCCACCTTCCACCCCGCCTCGACCAGGATCCAGTACAGGACTGTCAGCCCGACAAAAAAGGCATCGATGGTGATGAACTTGAGCGTCGACCGCGTCATCTCTTTCCTGTCGTCGGGCTGGTACAGGCTCCACAACAAGAGAATTTGAGAGACAACCGAGCAAAGGATCGGGAGAAGGTAGACCCTGGCCAAAGCCAACGTGCTGGACTCGAGATGCAAAGAGTCCTGCCAGGATTCGCTCCACCTGGCCAGAGGCAGTGTGGTGAGCTTACGGACCGACTGTCTGAAGAAGGTTGTCCAGACTGGGAACAATAGCCAGATGAGCACCGTGATCGGGCTCGTGTGAGTCAGCATCAAGGCGGAGGGCACAACGAAACCGAGGGCCACGGCAACAGGAATGGCCAAGGTCTCGGAGGTCCTGGCGAGATGGCGCATCGATTCACCAAGAATCGGGTGGGTTGAGAGAGTGTCGGAAATGGGAAGGTCCTGGCGGCGGGATGTGATGATTTTGCGGCTGCGGTGGAAGAAGGCCGGGATGATGATGAGTTCCCAGACAAAGGCGCCACCAATGAGGTCGAAGATAAGCCACAATCCAGTGGGATAGGCGATCAAGATGGAGGGGCCATTGCAAATTCTGGCTGCCTCGACGGTCGACACAGTGAGGAGGCCGGCTAGAAAGGAGAAGATGACGGAGAGGATGGCTGAGCTGCGGAGAGAGGCTGCGGCCTCACCAAAGAAGGAGACGAGGAAGCAGGATGGAGTCCCGAGGAGGGGGACATGGCTGAGCCAGGGGACGCGAGAGCGGGCATGGCACTGGGAGTAAAGCATATAGATGTTGGTGTCCGAGTGCTGGAAGAGCACAACCGCTGTTGCTATGGCCAACAGTACCGGGACGATGAGGAGGTAGCGGAGCGATAGGCTGTGGATGAGGTTGTGCCGTAATATAGCCCCTAGCGGGCTTGACAGCCGTGGGCTGTTCATTGGTCAGGCAGGCGGGTTACCGTAGTCGCTGATGTGTATGAGCACGGTACAAATCCAAAGACGACATGATCAATTGAAGTTGTAATCGACAATCTCGTGATTGTTTTGCTTGGCGGGGATTGCCGCCGGCAACCAACATATTGCACGTTCAAGTTTACCGGTAGTTACCTGATTTGGAGGCGGGGCAACTGACCGTCACGTGTTGGTCCCACCTTAGGTACCTTCGAGCAGTGCTGGAACAGTAACCACGACATTGCACAGCATTGACATGATAACAAGGTATGTTCATTGCCAGACACCAATCCTGGCAGGTCTAGCCAACTAACTATATACAAGAACTTCCACCATTTCTACTTTGTCCTCTAGTTCAGAGTGGGAACAGCCCACGGGCTCCAGTTGTTGAGGTTGAAGCTCGAGTGCGTCTGGGTGCTCCTGAAGATGTTGGTGTTGCCTCCGCTCTTTCTGAGCAGGAACTTGTCAATGAAAGCATTGAGCTCGCTGCCTTGCTGACTGGTTGGGAAGCTGCAGTGGCTGTTGCCGCCGACCTGAGAGTAGCCAAAGTTGTCGAGCGCGCCCAGAGCCTGCCACTGCTTGCGGGCGATGCCCATGCAGCCATAGGTGGAGATCTTGCCGAGCCACTCCATGTCGACGTTCTCCATGACATAGAGAGCGCGAGGAGCGATGAGACCGGCGAGCAAGTGGTGGTCAAATGGAAGCTGGTTAACGTTGTTAACGTAGCTGTTGAAGTTGGGGGAGAACCAGACGTTCTCCTGCACGATCTGAGTCGAGTCCTGGACGTTCTGCCCGTTGCTCTTCTGCCAGGTGGCAATTCTCCAGCAGCCAGAGCCGCCGGCGCCGGATTCTTGGGGCAAGGTGAGGGCGATTCTGGGCTCGAGAGCGCCGGCGACGATGGCACCCTTGCCGTTGCGAGAGCAGCCAGTAACACCGAGGCGGGTAGGGTCAATGCCAGTCTGAGCTTGAGTGAGCTCAAGAGCGTCGACAATGCGGGATACACCCCAAGCCCAGGCAGTGAGAGCACCGGCCGAGTGGCTGGATCCGTACAGATCATAGAACTTGCCGCGGCCGCGGGAAGAACCACCCTGCTGCTGGGCAATGTCGTCATTGTTGAAGTTGATGGTGGCCACACCAGCCGGAACGGGAAGCGAGGCGCCCAAGGTGCCGAAGTTGATGATGGCCGGGTGCGGGCCGGCTCCGGATGGGCGGTTGTTGATGGAGACGGTGAAGGAAATGGACTTACCACCCTCCGAAACCGAGATGGAGAGCGTGCTTCCCGAAAACGAAGCCGTCATGCTGCTGGGCTTGGGGGGCAGAGTTCCAAGCTCATAGCGCTGGAGAAGCTCGGAGATCTCTTTTTGGCGGCAGGCCCAGTCGGCCTTGCTGGTGACCTTGTTTCCATTGTGGAAGGTAAAGGGGTCGTTGAGCTGATTGGCCACAGGCGATCCTAGACCCGACGGCGTGTTCGGACAAGTGCCGGGGGTAGGGGTCACAGGGGGGGTGGTCACCACAGGGCCCGCCGAGGAGGAAGTGGTCGAGGTGACGAGTGTCGTAGTAGGTCTGGCAGTAGTGGTAGGAACCTGGGGCTGGGCGGTAGTCGGGCCGCTCCCGGGAATGCACTGGTGATACCACTGGTTTTGAGGATTGCACCACGCGCCGTCAACGCAGAGTGTTGGGCCGCTCCAGCCGGTACCGCCGCACTGGCCCCAGAGTGTTTGGCGTTGCTGGGCCCTGACACCGGCGGCGCCGAGGACAACCAAGAGGGAGGAAGCTACCGTCTGTGAGACCATGGTGAAAGACAAAGTTTAGAAGGCGTGATCGAGGTCTGCCTTTCTCCTTGGCCCGTGTATAGCGGGTATGTGTTGACGGGTAGGCCATCCTCCCTTTATATGGCCACCACCTGTAGTCCGGGACAACGGATCGGGAAGTTGAAGCTCGTCGCCAAGTCACATATTGCTCCCCCATCCTCAGTCGTAATTCGGTTCTCGGCGGAGAAGAGGCCGTTACCATCCACCGAGGGCGCTCTTGGTGGCGTTGATGAGGCTGGTCACCATGCTTGCGAGTTCATCAGCACGCTAAGATGGTTGCATTTAGAAAGATGTATGGGCGGTAAGCCTCATGGAATGTTCCTTTTAAACTTTCAGCCTGAATCAGGACCCGGTTGGGTTGGACTACAGCGTAGTGTACTAGAGTTGGACTCCCCCATGGGGTAGTGTTCCCTGGTAGTAGGCCAAGAACATGGTTGAGTTACACCTGCGGTTGGAAGCGGTTGTCAGTCGCCATGGCCCCAGGGAAAAACGGCCGATTTAGATCTATGCAATGTCTGGTAATTGGATCTAAATGAGAGCAAACCCGGTTTGTGACTGTTTACAATGTACTGGCGGCTCTCCTTGCTGATCATTTACATGGTGTCAGTCGGGCCAGCGTGGTTTTGCTCTGGCTGTCAGAGTATGAATACAAACGACTCGGTGCATGTCGAAATTCTGACTAGCAGTCTAGCACTGTCACTGTACTTCTGAAATCCGTTTAGCATGGGACCGGAGCCCAACAGGAATTCCGTCGTGGCTCCATTCGGCCAAACAAAGACATCAGTCACATCAGGCATTGACTGTTAAGCAACAGATCAACGCTCAAGCCAGCCTCGTAGATATCTTCAACGCCTGCAACACATGGGTATTTAGCCAGAATCCAACTACCGGGTCCATTTTGCAACCTGAACCGTCGCATTGAGGACTTGCCAAGGCCCCCTGGACTTCCCGTTCGGGACCCGGAAAGCCTCCGCATTCTTACCCTTTTGGTCCGCACCGCTGAGAGGTGGAAAATTGTTTACTGGGGGTAAGATCGTTGCTTGTCCACGTGTTTGCGTTGTGGTAAAAGTGCAGAGCAGGGGGGTGCCATGACGCTTGGCGGCGTGGTCGAAAGAGCCTAGGAACAAGTCCAGATGACATTTGTTCTCGGAATATAACGCACCGCTAGAGTGGCTTGTAAGCAATTGGCCCACAATCAGCTGGTGGTACATGACCACCAGGTAGAAGAGAACCCCATACGAGCCTTAGAACGAAGACAAGACAATGAATCGATGATTGGAAGTCAACAAAGTTTAAGAGGAAGGATGCCATTCATCTCAAACCCAAGACACTCACCACAAAGCCCTAGTAAATATCCATGTGGAGGTATGCCTTCTCTAATTTGGCATTCTGGTACCTCCCTAGGTACTCACACCCCCGCGATATCGGCAGGATGGCAAGTGGGCCACACCCATCTTTGCTTCCGGACTGCGCCCATCCATGGTCCTCGGGACCCCTCCCTCCTGCCTAACCCCTCACTCGAGTTTGCACCTTAATCTGTTGTTATTTCCAACCCTACACCCCTTACTGTTTTCGACTTGATGACCGGATTGTGAATTGCATTTGTGTCGACATGGCGTCAATGGAGGTTCCCATCGAGAAGTTGGATTTGCCCCCTGGCGCACCTCCTGGCGCACCTCCCGGTTTCACGGACCACGAATTCACGTCCAAGAGCGGCGTCACATTGTCTGTCAGAGTGTGGCCTGCAGATCCACCTGTTGAGGAGCCTGCTCCCTTTGTTATATGGTACTACTTGACTGGGATCCAGCTGTCCAAACATCCGGAGGACTCTGCTGATGTAGCCTTTGATCAGGACTCATGGAGGCGGCTGGTTGGGTGGTGCCCGTATGTCATCGTTGTTTTCATCACCGCTTTCAACCCCCGACAGACAGTTGAGCACTTGAAGTGTTGCCTGTCTTGTGTGTACTTACTGTGCTGACGAAAGAGAGAAACAAGACTTTGCTCCCTTGCCTTGGCTTACTCCTGGATTCCGATCCAGAGGCTATCATCTGGTCTCGCACAACTACCGGTTGGCGCCCCAAGCCAGAATCGATGACCAACTATCCGATTGCTTGGAGTCTGTATCCTGGCTTCGCTCCAATCTCGGTTCTATCCTTGGAGAGGACAAGGTCGACGTGAACAGATATGTCCTCGTTGGTGAATCAGCGGGTGGTCATCTGGTCACACTGATGGCTGCCCACCTCTCTCCTGCCCCTACCGCAGTGGTTGATGTCTACGGTCTCGTGGACTTTCTGTCGATTCCTCATTTCTGTGAAAGCGTTCCGTTTGAACCTTGGAAGCCCGGCAATCCGCCACCATGGAAAGGAGAGTTCACTGATGCTGAGCTGGACGCCCTCCTTGTGGATAGAAACCCGGAAAACATTTTAACGGATGCACTCGCCTGGAACGAGCAGGAGATTCTCACCGAGCGACAGATACAGCAGTACTGGGCCACCGACTTCAGGTACAACAGGCGAATCAGACTGCAGGCCGAGCTCCACATGAGGAGGTCACTGAACTCGGACATGGAGGGATTAAGAAAGGGGGTGATGCATCGTGAGAAGTTCAAGACCCAGGAAGAGTTTGTCGACTTTCTTGAAAGCATGTCTGCATATAGGGTGCTGCTGAGGGACGAAAAACGACCATATCCGCCCACTGCTTTTATGCACGGGAGCGGCGATGAGGCCGTGCGCATTGATCAGAGCTACCGGATGGCAGAGCTGCTGAGAAACAGGGGTGTTCCCGTGTTGGAATGCTATGAAGAAGGAGAACCACACGTGTATGACCTCAAGTATATTGCAAGTACCTAGCACACCGCTTGTGGCCGTTGCTGTGAGAATAGAGCTGACGCAAAACTGGCAGAACCGCAGCATCACCGGTTGGAAGGAGTACATACAGCCAGTACTCGACTTTGTCGATGGCCACGTTGGACATTCGAGGAAGGATTGAATTGATTTTTTGACCCGATGTTCGCATTTGGGCGATTCTCAAAATACCTTGCTATTGTACGCACTGAGCTTCGTGAGCAAGATAACAACATGGCTTCATGGTCACGGCAGTTGTGGGGGGCACAGACCTCTTGCTCGGCAGCATTACCCCTTTTGCCCCTGAATAAGCGAGATCCCTGAGTTGTGCGCAGCATCTGTGTGCTTGTAACAATCACTTCCCACCATCCCATGGTGCTTCCAAGAAGGAACCTGACGATCCGGAGCGGGAATATCAGCGTAGCGAACAATGCTGTGTCTTGCGGGTTGAGACCAGTCGACATCGGATGCTGGTGGCCATGACTGCTGATTTGCCGATGCTGAAACATAACTTGCCTCGTCTCCAATCATGCATGTAAATCTAAAACTGGTACACACCCCGGATTTTTGAAGCAATCGCACGGTGTTTTCGACTCGAGGCGCATGGTATGATCTTCAGCCTAGGTAGGTACCTACCTAGCACACCCGCATGGGATGGGCCCAAGACCTCAACTCCAAGACCTGATCAGCCAGCTCTTCGCCTCTTCATCATCAATGCCATCATCAGGGCGGCTATTTTGTTCTTGCTATCTAGATGTGTAACCTGCTTTGGATTTGAACCTCTCATGATTTTAGGACCGCAATGGATTCACTGAGAGAAATGAACCCCCCCGCAGCCACGACGCCAAAGCAAAGGTTTGACGACTACAGCCCCATTCTCAATTTTGCAATATGGGTCCTCGCTGGATACGCCACTATTTTCATCTCTCTCCGGCTCTGGGGAAAATACCATCGCGGACGTCGTCTCTGGTGGGACGACTACATCCTTGTCGCTTCTTGGATGGCCCTTATCCTGGGGTGTATCTTTCAGACAGTCGACACTACACTGGGATTTGGCCGATCACATCACGGTATTTACCCAGAGAATCTAGAGACAACCAGACTCTTGTCCACAGTTGCCGGGTTTTTCTTGATTCTCGCTGCGGCATGGTCAAAGACATCGTTTGCAGCTACCTTGCTCAGATTGGCCGAGACTGAAGAGTGGCTCAAGAAGCTGGTATGGTTTGCGATATGGACGACAAACATCTGCATTGCGGGGAGCTGCATCATACAGTGGGCCCATTGCTGGCCTTTGGATAGGATATGGAGACAGGAGGTCCCAGGAGGGAAATGCATGCCGATCAGCTTGATGAATGGGTACAATATGTTTGTTGCTGGTAAGTCTGTCAAGCCTCCTGGGCTCAAAATCGAACCCTAGGTAATCTAACCAAGGCAATAGCATATTCTGGCCTGATGGATATCATGCTCGCTTTGTTGCCTTGCAAGCTATTCTGGCCATTGATGATGAAGCGAAAGGAGAAGATCGGGATTACTATTGCCATGGGGATGGGTGTTTTGTATGTCCCCCACCCCCCCAAGATGACTGCCCTTTTCATGGATAGGGTGACTAACTGGGAGCAGTGCCGGGGCTGCGTCGTTCATGAAGATTCTGGCTATTCACAGTGTGAACCGCCCAAATGCAGGGCCAGGTATGAATACCCCGAAGGTTGGGCCGAACACAGCTAACATTTCCTCAGAGCACGTTGTAGTGTTGATGGTATTGGGTACTGCAGAAAGTGCCATTACCATTGTGGCAGTGTGCATGCCTGTCTTACGGACCCTGTTGATGCGAGAAAGCGACCATATGTTGAAATCTAGCCTACTGAGTCGCATCCCCTAAGCTTAAGTCTTTCTCCCAATGCCAACCAAGCCCCGGGCGGGTAAAGTATCTAGGTATGTAAGGTAGCTTTCACCCACTTCACTATAGGCGGAGTAGCTTCTTCGCATTCTCGCTTGCAATGCCCCTGAATTCCTTTTCGCTAACCAGCTTTCTCTTGCACAGCTCCTTCATGAAGGCCGTCCCCGCAGCGTTGCCTCCAAAAGGATAGTCGACTGCGTACATGACCTCTTCGGGTCTGTCACAGCAAGCACCATCCTCATGGCGTCCAGAGCCCACACTGCGTTGATGGCCACCCACACATTGTTTCTTCATGCGTCCCGCAGTGAGGTTGGCCTGCCCCTGCTGAACACGACGTCTGACCTCCACAGGTAAAACGGTACCATCTCCCTCATATGTCCCAAGACGATCTGCAGTTCGGGGAACCTGTCGAATACACCGCCGGCGCATAGTCTGAGGGATGAGAGGCCAGTTCGCGGATGCCAATCCCAACCTGCCGTGGCCAAACCAGCCGAGGTGGCCACAGAATCTTCCTGTGGGTACAACTCACCAGGGGTGAAAACATCATCCAAGGACGGAAAAGATGGATGCAAATAAACCGGTACATTCAGGTCTTGCACGGCGTGCCAGAAGACAACATACTCCCTCCCTTCGTAAAACCGGTACTTGTTCCCAGAAGGCTGGACAGCATAGGGGTCAATCAAGGCGCCAACAAAGCCATACTTGTTAACGCACATCTTCAGCTGGCTGGCTGCTTCAGCAGGAAGAGCCATGGGAGGCACGCAGAAGCCTCTGATATTGGCAGGGTACCTGAGTGTTTAATGCGGGTGAATAGTTGACTGTTGGCCAAAGCTGTGAGATTGGGATTGTACATGGCTTCGGGGCCAGAGGCAACATGATAGACCACCTGGAGGGAGATGGATTTCTTCTTCATGGCTGCGAGACGGACGGGGCCAACTTCTTGAAGGTTGGTCAGTGTTGTGTTGAGGACCAGAGGTGGCAGTGGTGAAAGGACGGCAGGGGAGGAGGGATAAAGCGCGAGAGAAGCCCAGCGCTCCTCAAGTGTGATGTAGCCGATAGGGTTCTCAAACTTGTGGTCTGGCTTCTTGTGGTTTGCCGCCAACGCACTGAGAGAGAAGGAAATAATCCAGTGTGATCTCATCTTGGCAGTCTGAGTAAGGTCAAACCATTTTTTAGCTTCAGGTGTTTGGTGAAGGAAAAGCTGCACGAGTCTAGAAGAGCCGGGCCATAGGTATACTAGGTATATATCTTACATCTCTCAGGAATGGGTAGCACATGGCCTCGTCTCATATAGCTTTGATTCATGCATGGAAACTAACCAATCATAAGGTGAGATGGCCGAGCGGTCTAAGGCGCCACGTTAAGGTCTTCCTTAATCAACATCCTGTCAGGATTCCGTGGTCCGAAAGGGCGTGGGTTCGAATCCCACTCTCATCATTCAATTTTTGCATTCTCGTCTTTCACGTCTCACATACCTAGTTCAAAAACGACATCAGAAATCTTTTTAGAGGACACTTATGAATTTTTTCCTTTTCAGCCTACACTAATGATAGATAGTACAGAATCTGTGCTTGGGATGGCCGAAAGAAAAGGGTTGTATTTTCAGGCTTGCTAGATATTCGCTGGACGATCAATCCCTTTCTTATTAAGCGAGTTCGCTCTAGATACGAGAATTCACGCTACGCCTAGTTCCCGCCCACGCTTATAGCCAGCCCTCTTCGGGTCCCCCGGCAGGTCCGGGTATACCTGAGGGACTATCAGTTCACCTCTTGTGTGCCGTCTTCAATCTGCCAAAATCCGAGACATTGATGTCCAAGACAAGCATACGCAGGGTCTAACACAAACTGCACCATGGTAACACATGTAGCAAGACTTGTGCTGATTCTCGACAAGAACCTGGCAGGAATAGTCTATTATTTTGTTACGCATCATATACGATGCTAGGGCTGTGCCGACCGATATGCTTCCGATACTGGAGAATTCATATCAAGTAGACAAGTGCACCCCAAGAGCTGTCCATCCCACCTCCCCGATAGTGCCACCCCAAAAACTACAACCCGGATATCGATGCGGGAAAATGACAGGACAAGACATGAAATGAGATGTTCGTGACTTCTTTAGATGGTGTAACGGAAGAAGGTGGCATTGTCGCCCTTCTCGCGCTCGGCGACGCGCTCCTCCTCGGTATACTCGCTTGGGGGCTTGTACTCGCGGTCGCGGCGAGCATTCTCCCGGCGCAGGTAAATGGTCATCCAGATGGATAAAACGGCAGCCATGGCCTGGCAGGCAAGCAGAGTGGCGAAACCGGGGTAGTATCGGGGGCGGTCCTTGGTCAAAAAGAGGTAGGCCGAAACGGTACCACCCAAATTGCCGAAGCCGACGTGCATAGCGATACCGACACCACGCTTGAGGGAGCCACCAATGTTGTTGCCGTTCCACGCGACACCCTGAGGAACGTTGGGGTAAATGCCAGAGGCAAGAAGGAAGCAGCCAAGGTAGCGAACACCAGCGTTCGAGGTGGCAATCAAGCAGATGAGTCCAACCATACTGTAGAGCAAGCGGGTCAGAACCGGTTTTTTTTTTTTGAAGATCTGCAAGATTGTTCTTTGACAAAAAGAGAAGGGGAGACTTACGCCATGATCATGAATCCAATCATGTAGATACCGCGCTCACCGCGCTTGTCAGCGTGCCAGCCGGCACCAATGCAGAACAGGCACGCCACAATATAGGGAGGAACGGTCATGAGCTGGGCCATCTCGGGGGAGGTGGCGGTGCCGAGATCGTTGATGATGGTGGGGAGGAAGAGCGAGTACGAGTAGAGACCAGTGTACACGCCAATGGTGATGAACATGTGCACCCAGATCTTCCAGTCCTTGAGGGCGGCCCAGAAGTACTTCATGTCGAACTCATCAGCCAGCGAAGACCGATCGCGCTTGAGACGGGCGCTGACTTCGGCGCGCTCCTCAGCGGTGAGGAATTTGGCTGTGGCGGGATAATCCTGCATGACGAAGTAGGCGGAAATGGCAATAATGACGGTGAGGATACCTTCGAGGATAAAGATCCATTGCCAACCAGAAAGACCGCCCACACCCCTCATCTCAACGATACCGCGGGCCAAGAGACCACCGAAAGCACCGGCAGCGGTGGCGGCCGAGAAGAAGATGGCCATGCGCAGACCGCACTCGTGGCGACGGTACCACATGGTAATGCTGTTGCAAGCGTGGTGGTTAGCACAACCAGAACAACAGATGCCGAAGCATGCCACTCACTAGTAGGTGATACCGGGGAACAGACCACCCTCAGCAATACCCAAGACAGCACGGACAGCCATGAGACCGGTGTAGTTGTGGACAATGCCCATGAGAGTAGTGCAGATACCCCAGGCCACCATGATGCTGGGAATCCAGATAGAAGGGCGGAAGCGCTTCATGGCCATGTTGGAGGGGACCTCGGCGGCCACGTAGAAGGGAAAGAAGATGGCCAGGGCATCGTTGTATTGGAGGCGGGCCGAGTCGAGCTTGAGGTCCTTCTCGAGAGTGTCGAGACGGGCATTGCCGATGTTTGTGCGGTCTAGGAAGGAAAGGAGGTAAAGCAGGGCCAGGAAAGGGAGCAGTTTGAGATCGATCTTGCGGATGAGCCTCCTGGTGGTTGTCTCGTCCCAGCCGGCACTCTCGACGGCATCGCTGTCGGTGTTCTTGAAGGTGGCCTTCTCGTTGGAAAGGCTGTCGGACTCGGTGGTGGGTATATCCCGGTCGGCACCGGAGACCTCTGCGGCGGCACCCATGGCGGAGGATTAGAGAGGTGACGGTGGGAGGGTCAAGACACTGCTGTGCTCAGACAGGTCGGGGACTTGCAGGCTCTGCACAACACCGATCCGGTTCCAGGTTCACGAAGCTAATCGGGAACTTCAGACGAACGGCGGAGACTGAGACGACCGGCTGCCTTCCAGGTTCAGATGGCAGAGACAAGAGACAAGTCGCAGCAGGAAGCAGCGATGGCCTCGACATCTTATATACCTGGGAAGGCACGAATGGTCCCCGAGACATGGAGGCAGATTCGGTCGCAATGCAGTCGAATGCACACCCACGTCGCATCTTTTGGCAATTCCCATGCCGATCCTGGCTCGTCAGCAGGGAAAGAGCGACGCGGGTCCACATCCTTAATCCTTACACCTCCCACTTCCCACCATCATGGCCCGCCCGCCCGTTCACGTCAACCTCGTCCCCCCAGTCCACAGACGATACCACCCTGGCCTTCCCACGGCCGGACGGATAATGGAAGCACCGGGAGCGAATCTGTATTTCTGCTCCCTGGAATTTTTGTCAAGCTACATAAGCACTGCATGTACTAGTCGCCTGTTGGCGGAGAGGAGGTGAGGAGATGAGGATGAGCTGATGGGCGTCTGCTGCAGTTTCAGCCGTTTTTTCGTCTGGGAGCACAAGAATCACCCATTTTTGTCTTATTTTTGTCTTTTTTGCTCTTAGCTTATCGTCCGAGAGTCAGCTTGTCGAGGCCAGATGCTTCGGAACAGGGAAAGATCGCCGTGTCCATGGTCCATGGACCGGATGGTTCCGAAAGCAAAAGGAAAAGAAGCGGGAAAAAAGGGTCTCACTCATCCCAAGTGCCAGCCAGTTGCGCCAGTTGCGCCAGTCAGCCGTCGATTGGCGGCACTGCCAGGCAGTGACCACAATTCCCCATAGTAGATGGTCCACAACAATCTGTCATCTCGAGGACGGCCCGATCAGCGAGCGGTGGTTGAAGGAAGCGTTTCTGCAGGTAGAAACGGCACGCCAACCCACCGGCTCTGGCCAAGCGACCTTGGCTGCAACGCTTCCTCTCCGTCTGGCGAGATTGGGACGCGGGGCCTGCCTGGTGTAGCTGTCCAGTAAGCATCTTGGCTGAGCGCCACCAGCAGCCCGGATCTGTACAGCATGTCCGGCTTGGCCGTGGTGATGCCCCGCCATTGGGCAGCTCACGATGCCCCCATCGCCGGCAGCGAAGCCAAGCTTTCGAACCTCATCCCCGCACGTGGCTGCCGCCAACGGCGCGCCGGATGAAGCCTTCGGGCAGATGGATAAATTCCTTGGACTCGATGCGACAGCAGCCACTGGTCAGTTGACTGGGCTGGCGCTGCAACTCCGGCACTCGAGAGAGCAAAGATGGTGTGTTCTGCTAGCGCCGTCTCGACACGTGCGATGGCTGCCAGATCGCAAGCCACCAAGGTATATCGGACCACCGCGTCAGGCAGGCGGCGGACCAAGGGAGGAATGCTTCTGGAAGCCATGCCCGAGTGTATAACGTTTTGGTGATGGTCTGTTGAGGCTGACCCGGGCACAGACAGCCAGCTGAAATTGGAGGAAGCGAAATTCTCGTCATGGAGACACGACCGTGTTTCACAGGGCGACAGAGTTTTCGCCTCCTTGCAGCAAAGAGCTGTAGAGATGGGCGATTGGCGAGCGCCGCACAAGCGCATCAGTTACTGCGTATGCCACCAGCAGAGTGTAATTCTCGGGCCCTGCGATTACGTGGTTGCAATATTGACCAAGACATCGGAACCGGACATGAGCAACAAGGAAGGTGGAAATCCACACGGCACGGGAGCCGACATCGCAAGCGTCTGTCTAAGGTATGTATTCTCACTTCATGATCCTGATCTGGTCAATAAATGGCTGCTGTCGTTGCTCGTGAGCCACTGTCGTCTTGTCTTCCATGTCTGATACGAAAGTGCCTATGGAGACACTTGCCAAACCTCCACTCGTTACCCCACACCACAACGGTGAGGAGCTGGGCGAGAACATTCGACCGTGACTGTCGCCACTTCCCCAGACTCGGTGTGGAGGAGAAGAGCGGTGGAGGAGTGGATAGCTTCAGATGTCTCGCAAAGATCAGGCAGATCTCGGCTCATCTCCGAAGTTCAAGCTCTCTTTTGTTTTGCTGCTCAATTTGCGGGGAGGGGATGTGGATTTTCCCCAGACGGCCTCGTCCGGTCACCCCGCATTTTCCCCAGAGAAACGCCCAGACCGGGTCATCCTTGCGGTGTCAAGATGGCTCCATTCACGACGACACTCGTTCTACCATGGCAACGAGTGCTGTTCTCTTTCCTCCCTTTGCCCCGTGGATGACATGGCAAACACAGAATTGGCGCCCAAACAACCGAGGATATCTAGCGGACTATTAGTTTGCCGTTTCAGCCTGCCCAAATGCGGTGTCGGTATGGGCCTACCGTTGCACCTGAACGTTGCAGCTTCACTGCACGCAGGTCCCAGACCAGACCAGGTCGGGATCGGTGTGGAGGTGGGTGTTGTCCATCGCGTCTTGGCCGATGCCACGCTGGACATCCATCGCGCCCTGGCGCTCCATCCCGCGCTGCTGCCCACTCTTCTCGGACCCTTTGTCCTGTTCGACATTGCTCCTCCGCCTGATCCGCCCGTCCGGAAGCTTGGACCAACTGCCGCTCAAACGAGACGGTTATCGACTCTGTTTCCCAAACGGGCAGCTCCTCCGGCACCCTCCCAAGGCGCTGGACGTGTCCAGCAGCCAACAGCTCAACAATATTCCCAGCAAATGCCTGGCTCTTGAATCCGACTCGCTACCTGTTTTGTCGCAGTCCTGGGTCAAGGTCTTGGGGTTTCGGGCTTTCCTGAGAGCCAATTGTGCACTGGGACGGTTCTGGCATCATGGTGACGCTGAACGGCCATCACGGGATTCGCGCTTTGCTTGGCTTCATAACTGGATTTGAGCCTCCTTATCGTGCACAGCCAAGACTTGATTTGAGGCGGTGGCTTTACCAGCGGCTTGGTCCTGCGTCTGTTCCCGTACCCTCCAGCTTGGCATCAGTGAAACTCCAAGGTTTCACGACGACTCGAAAAAAGGGGAAGAAGAAAGAAACGTCCTGATGGCGGCGTTTCCGTGAAAACTGGGCACATAAACACCAACACTAAAAGTCATGCCCGAGACACGCTTCTACGTCGCAATTTCCCATCCACGGTTCGTTGGCGTATTGATCGCTGACCAGATCTACATTACAGAAGCAGAATGGAACGTGAAGAAGGTACCTTACCCCCTGGCTGCAATACCCTGGAGTCAGCGCCCGCAGTGACATTGGTTCCAAACCAACACCTTCCGTGAAGAATCGATAAAACTACCTAGTCGACGCAACGAAGAAAATGCATGAAAGCTAGCTATGGCTTGATTGCGCGGAGTGTGTCATTTAACATGGCAAAAAAACGAAAAAGACAAAAACAAGGTAGGTACCTATGTAGGCAAGACTCCCTGGCTCGGCCAGGAAATCAGCATGATAAAGTGGCCATCTTTACCCGCCATAAAGATCCAAACGAATTATCAAGGCCTCTGTAATTCATTACGCATCCCGTCCCTCGGCCAGTGTCGTAGCCTGTACCGCCGGTTAAATGAGCGTTGCATCCACGAGGTCAATCTCACATCTCACAGCATCGGGAATATCGTTGGGTGGGTACCAACAGTGGGATTTTGGACAGAAATAAAAAAGAAAATCAGGGTCCCCCGACAGCAGCGTGTTAAGCTCTGCTGCGCAATGTATTGTCCGGGGGGGCGGGAAGGGGACGCTTTGGATGCACTGATCTCCTTGGTAGCTACCTACCTAGTTGATGACTGCAGTAGTCTCAGTTTGGTCAAATGTGAGCGCACCTTGATCGCTTTGTTGGTGCTGTCTGATAGGGCTCAAGCCCATGCTTCGGCGCTATCCATGTCGATCCAGGAGCAGGTGATGCGTGGCAAGATAACACAGCACCGACCGAAGCACCCAAGTACCACAAGTCACTTGCATCAAGTATAGTAACAGGAAATACGGTGGAACCGCACACTGCAACAAGAATGGGCGGTATGTACACTATAGCATCAATCAATAGGCGTATCTTGGTCTGGCGTTTCCAAGTATTGAATGCGGCAGCTTATTGGTGTCCCGTCTGACCCCTCCACGATACAAAAGTCCCGGCTCATTCATTGCAGGCTCTCTTCTGGTGGGCTGGAATGCTTCTATCTATGTAAGATGAGACTCGGATCACGCGGCTACATAGGCACTCGGCTTCAGATACGATTCGAGTAATCGATAGAGACACTGCCGACTCGAAGCAAGTTACCGTCCATGACATTCGAATCACAGATTACCTAGGTATGCTTGTATACATACACTGCCAGGTGATTTGAGGATCCGCAGCCCAACATCTAACTCTAAATAACACAAATAGAAACAGACATGGAGCCTTGCCATCATGCATCATATCTCCCACTCATTAGCAGTTATAGCAAGGAAAATAATTGCCTGCCGAGATACATGCTTACAGCCAGGTCTCGAATCGACCCGTTACCTAGACCGGGATTCGCTCCTCACTTTTCCCCTTTCTTCTGACAGGCCTTTGTAAATTCGGCCAGTAACGCCTGGCAAAGAGCCAGTCAGCAATTGCCACGCCGATAATCCTGGATTGGTTGACATACCTCAAAATCGTGGTCCGCCAGCGATCGGAACACCGGGCTCTTGTCTAATTTCAAAGCAGTCACCCTGGGGCTTCGAATTCCATACGCCACCCTCGCCAAGAACCTTGGGTCGTCTCTGACATCGGTGGCCTTGAGCACCTGTTGGATGCTGGAAGCCGTCGTGGCCGTCACCTTGAGCCTGGGAGGCTCGACTGGCTTGCCTGTCAAGCAGAAAGAACAGTGCCCGCACTTTTCCTTGCCTTCGGGAAGACCCATGCCGAAGTGTTCAGCCAGAGATAGGGCAAAACACTTGGAGCCGGTGATCAGGCCCATCACCTTTTTGCACCGTTGCAGGGCATCCTTTTCACGGCTTGCCAAGTCCTTGTAAAGCTTGTCAACAACCTTCTCCTTCTCACTCGGCGTTTTGGGCAGGGCCTTTTGGAGAATATAACGATTCGTCAAGCCGCTTGCTTGTAGCCTGATATGACCCTGTTGATCAAGCTGGTTGAGCTTGGCCACAATGTCACCGCGATTCAACCCTGTGCTCTTGTATGCGGCAGCTTCGTTGACGTCAATGTCGTACCACTTGACCTTCTTTTTGGAATTTTTGAGGATGGCGTCGGCCACGGCGGTCTTGTCTTCCTTGGTGACCCGGAAATATGAGGGCATAGCCTCAAACTTGTAGGTAGAATACTCAGGAGTTGTGGCTCGAAATAAGCCAAAGTGGAGCTCCAAGGTGGCATAGATGACGCTTAGGGGGCTTGGTCGTATGTCAAAGTCCTTCTGCTGCCGATAGTGGTTCGTCTTGAAAATGCCCCCTACAGGAACGCCCAGAGCTTCTTTGAAGATGTCGAACACCAATCCGGCCAACGAGGTTCTTGACGGGAGATCGCCACGCGCGAAAACCTCGCGGAGGTAGAAGGCGCTGGGTGCAAGATAAAACATACACTTGCTCGGTTTTCCGTCACGCCCTGCACGCCCAATCTGCTGGCTGTACTCTTCAACCGTATTTGACAAATCCCAGTGAACCACGTTTCGGATATTTGGCTTGTCAATACCCATGCCGAAAGCAATTGTGGCGCAGACCTAAGGCAGAGTTCGTATTAGTGACTAGTAGCCTTGCAAAGAGTGTAGGAAGTGTTTGGTACAGAAACTTACAATGTCGACTTTACCTGACATGAAATCATCCTGGACTTGTTGCTTGTGCTCAGTCTTGAGGCCGGCGTGGAAAGGCGCAGCTTTGAAGCCCTGTTCACCAAGAACTTTGGCATGGATCTCGCATTGCTGCTGCATGGCGACGTAGACGAGGGTTGGTCCAGGATTTGCGCGTAGAAATTTGAACAGCTCTTCGAAACGCTTGTCGCCCTCTGACTTGGCATGGAAGCCTAGCATAATACCCAGCGAGACACTGATATCGCCATCATACTCTTTGCAAACAGTCTTGGCTTGGAGTTCCAGACTTGAAGAAATTAGCACGGGCTCCATTGTCGGAGGCGACGAGAAGAACGTACTTGGGTCTATAAGGTGTCGTTCGGAAAACGCATGCTGGCTTGATGGAAAATGCCTTGCAAATGTCTTCAGCAACCTTGGGCGTAGCCGTAGCTGTGAGGCAAATGACACGCTCTGCCTTGATTTCGTCGACGAATCGAGCCACTGTCTCAAAAATGCCAGTCAGACCAGGCCGGATACAGTGGGATGGCGATGTGACGAGTCTTCTCACCTTTGAGGTAGTCGGGGCGGAAAGAGTGTCCCCACTAATTGTGTGGCCAATTGTCAGTGGCGAGCTGGTTCAGAGACACAGTAATGATGGAAGACGGGGGAGAAAGACCGACCTCGGAAACGCAATGGGCTTCGTCCACGGCCAACAACCGAATGCCACCGGGAATCCGCTTGACGGTCTCGACAAAGCCCTCGTTGTTAAGGCGCTCAGGTGCGCAGTACAAAATCCGAAGCTGAGATCGCCTGAGGGCATCATAGACGACCTGAAGCTCCTCCCATTTCTTGCTCGAATCGATACTCTCTGCTGGGATGCCGCGTTTCTTGAGAGCATCGACCTGGTCCTTCATCAGCGCGATCAGAGGCGACACAACAACGGTGACTCCTGCATCCCTTGACGCTCTTGCGCCCTCGGCACGGTCTAGTTCGGGGAAGGCGATGGCAGGGATTTGGTAGCACAGTGACTTGCCTGCTCCCGTGGGGAAAATGACGAGCGCGTTGTCGCCAGCGAGAATACGCTGAATGGCGGCCGCTTGTTCGTGACGGAAGGATTGGTACCCGAACTGCTTGGACAGAAGCTGCTCAGCCAGCGCGAGGTGACCGCCGCCCTCTGGTGAATCATCTCTCGCCTCTGGGGGTGCTTCCACTTTCAGCCGTTTTCCGGGCCGCTCCAGTTCGACGAGCTCGTCTTCGTCGATACCGTCAAATACATCGTCGTTATCCAGTTCAAAATCATCGAACACATCGTCGTCGTACTCGTTATCTGACATGTCTCTGACGATGCTGTGGCCCCTGGTTGTCTGTCGATTTAAAAGGAGAGTGGCGGACTGCAAACGACGCGGTTTGGTTCTGGGTGAAAAGTGGGGCCAACCGGACGCGAGATACCCAGGAAATCACGTGATCTTCAAGCTTGCTTCCAGGTTCAAGGTTGACATAGAGGTTTGGAGAAACTACAAGTTCATTGACAAGTCAAATGCATACAAATCACCCTAAGTTCGGGTTGTCCAGCCGGCGAACGGCTCCAACGGCAAAACCTGGATGGGCTCGCGCATGTTGCTTTCCTCCTCCTCGGTCTCGATCAACCAGACCAGCTTTGAACTCGACTTGTGGGCGTCAACCGCAGCTTGATCGGTATAACTGGTGGTCTCTTAGGCTCTTGGAAGAGGCTTTTTGGAGGGAGGTACTTACATTTCCCAGACGACAATCTTGGGCTCATCGGCAGTCCCAGCTCGAAACCACTGGTACTGCAACACCCCAGGCTCATTCTCCTCGACATAGTCGCAAACAGACTCTGCTATTTTCTCAACCTAGATGGAAGCAAGAGTTTAGCCTCTTGTACTCAAGCAAGTATCAAAAGGGCTGAGATGTGATGCACTCACACGTGCCACCCTGTCAGGTTTGGGGCATAGTATGGCGAGGAAGTGAAGGGCGGGCATGGCTCAAAGATGCAGCTATGGTCCTGAAGGCACAACCTAGCTGACAGGGGCAGGCGCATGGAATGGAAACAATCGAGAAGATGCGGGGCAGTCCTCGGATGTCAGATTCCGGCAGAATACCAGTGTGGGATCGGGACCACATATGGACCCGACGGGACAAAATGGTGGATGTTCAAGTTGGAGCTACATTCTTCCGGGCCTATAGTCATTACCCCTTGCACCTCCAAGCAAAAGTCAAGAAAGAACAAGCATTGGAAATGCAACCGACCAAGAGGCCAAGATCCGGAGCGCTATGTGCAAAGGCCCTTGGCAAGCCACAAGAAAGCTTGTCTTGGATGGATAGTTGCCGATTGCAGGCACGTATACCTCGGAATGTATCTGACCATCATATGTGGTCAGCTAAAGCTCCAGCAGATAGAGACCGGAACGAGTCGTCATCAGCTTCCTCGTCGAACATCGACTTCGGCAAAGCGACCACCAGACCCCAATTTCTCACAGCTCCGCACGGCCAATCACCTTCCCAGACAGCTTCTTCGTGCCATTCACTTCACTGCCGCTGGGCCCTTCGTCCTGTCGACATCACCTATCGGAAGCCAATTTGCCGAACAGGCTATCAAGTCCACTCTATTCCGCACTTTTCTACCCCCGACTCCCACTACAACCAGGATGAGATCTTCATCCACAACGTCCCCAGATATTATGGCAATGAATACGATGCTCCATTCTATCGTGCTCCGTCCCGCCCGGACTTGCATTGTCAAGTATTTGACCTCTGGGCTGCCCTGCTCACCTAGGTACCTTAAGGGGCACTCTGTGGTCTTTTACTCATCATTCGTCCCGGCACCAGAAATCTGTCTGTTTTATTCCAAACACCTCTGCCCAGAATGTATCTGCTCAAGCTTGCTACCGCGGTGGCAGCTTTGGCAAGCGGTTAGTCTACCTTCATTGCTCACCCGGCTCATCATTTTTGATTCTGACATGGTGACAAGGCACGGATGCCGCGGTTAGGCAGCTTCCCAGACCTGCCAGTTGCAGCGGTGTTGCCAGCTTCCGCTACCAATACAAATTGGAGTCAGGATGGTCCGCCATGAAGATTGCTGGCGGCCTCAAGCAGGTGCGGACGATCGTTTGGGACACCGAGGGCAACATGCTGGTTTCGCAAAACACGCGTGGCATTTCCGTGCACACCTTTGGAGACAACGGGTGCATCAACAGCACCACCATGTTGGTCTCCGGCAATCAGATCAATCACGGCCTTTCCATCACTCCGGACGGCAAGACCCTCTACGCAAGCAGTGAGACAACACTCTGGAGCTGGGCCTATGACCCGCTCACGCGCAAGATAAGCAACCAGAAGACGATTGTCAAGGGCATGTCGACAGGCATCCACTCGTCGAGGACAGTTGCTGTTGTTCCCCAACAACCGAATCTTGTGTTGCTGCAAGTTGGATCCAACTCCAACTTTGACATGGCATCTCAGCAACCCGGCACCGGAAGGGCCATCATCAAGATCTTTGACGCCAGCAAGGCGCCGAGCAGCGGCTTCAACTATAACACCGAGGGCGAGGTATACGGATATGGCCTACGAAACGAGATTGGTTTCACAGCCGACCCCAATGGCGTCTTCTGGGGCGTTGAAAACAGCGGTGATGTTCGTCCTTTTCCGTTCTCTGCTTCGGTATATTCTTGCCCGAGAGGCTGACAAGTTCAGGACTTTGCCCGCACTGAAAACGGGCAACGGCGAGATATTCACATCGATAACCCGGCCGAGAAGCTCAACAACCGTGAGTCATGTCACGACCTGCCATAGATTGTTTGGCTAACATGGTCATAGTCGGCGACCCTCTTACCGTTCGCAATGCCTGGTACGGATATCCGACGTGCTTCTCTGTCTGGAACCCGGCCAACTTCCCCAACTCCAACTTGAAGACTGGCTCCCACTTTGTGGTCTCGCCAAACTCTTCATACAACGATGCAACCTGCAACGGCCGCGCTGTACCGCCTCGCTTGACCTTCCAAGCCCATTCAGCCCCCATTGCCAATACTTTTGACGCGGATGCAAAGAACATGTACGTCACGTTTCACGGAAGCTGGAACCGACAGCCTGCCACTGGATTCAAGGTCGTCCAGATCCCATTCACAAAGCTGGCCAATGGAACGTATGAGCCTGTTGCCCCGGCCGACAGTATGACTGGATACAAAGACATCTTTTCGGCACCAAACCCAGGAAGCTGCACTGCTAATGGACTGACCATGAGCAACTGCTTCCGTTTGACAGCTGCCGTCTGGGACCCTGCGGGCAGAGGCTTGTTTGTTGGAAGTGATAACAGCGCAGAGGGGGAGATTTATGTCTTGACTCCTAATGCGTAAAGGTGTAATTGCAGCATGGGCCCTTCAAGTCGGCAAGGGGCTGGGTGTAACAGTTGGGTACCTGAACTACTGGGTCGCTTTGTTGATGAGTAAATCATTTTGACCAAATGTTGAGATTTTGTTGGCCTTTCTAGAAACTCGGGAATAACATTATGCTGTTCGTATGCCCTTGATGTCTACATTGTGAAACGTGAGCCCACACTGACGATCGCCATTGTTGATGTAACGCTGACTCCTTCTGCGCAACCGTGACTGGTTCACTCGGACTTGACGAACATCCTGGGGCTTTGATACATGTAACCGAGACAGGTTTATTCTCCGACAGCCCTGTCAAACCTGTGTACCTGCCTATACGGGTTGGCGGGCAATAAAATTCGTCCACAGCCCCTTCGCATTCCGCGTTCGTTTTCCACTGACGCGTTTTCCTCGCAGGTTGACACCGTTCTGACCAAGATGCTCGGGAAATGTGGACGGTTTGGAGCAACTGGTGGTTTGCCAATTTTGGCCTATTTGATTGAGACGGCAACTTCTCAAGTGGTAACGACACCTCCTAGCTTTCAGGGATTCTCTATTTTATCTAACGGAGCCGGTATGTGCAAACCCTTCGGTGGCGAGCGGAGGAGAGAAGGTTCTGATTTGCTTACGACCTTACCATTGTGTCTAATAGCATCGCCTGTGCATTGCCCTGAATCATCTAATTTCTACACCTCAAGCACCTATGGCGCTTGCTGCAAGGGAACGATTGGCTGTGATATTGCCACAGCTTGTCAGAATGGGACGTACAGCTTTCTTTTTGGAGGCCGGAATACGTGTGGAAGCAATGCACCTAGGTGTGCCTTCAGGACAGTCTTAGCCAGCTCTCCAACAGCGAGTGAGAGTTGGATTGTGGTCCTCTGCACACAGACAGATGCCGCACGAACTACACAGACACTCTTCCGGGAGACTACAGATGGACCACCATCAACTTCGACCTCGATATCAACGACAGCTGGGCCTTTGACAACCTCTACAGCGCCCACAACGACCGTGGACCCTGCGGCTACATCATCGAGCACGACCAGCCCCGTTCTAGAGCCACAGCAATCCCCGTCAAATGCATGGATTGCGGGTGCAGTTATAGGGCCGATAGCCGCCGTGGCAATCATATGGTATCTTGGGTTTTGGCTGGGTAAACGGAGGGCAAACAGACAAAAGAATGGTATCACTGACACAAGCCAACCCGATTCGTCTGGAGAACACGAACTATCGGCTGTTGCCGCGAATCAGGGGCCCTCTCACAAACCGCCAGAGGGGTACCATGGGCCCTATGCGCATAAACCACCAGAGACACCGCGTTTTGAGATGGGTGATACCCCCACGATCAATACGACACACCATAGCTCGCACTCACAATACGGTGGTTCTCTTGCGCCCTATTCAGACGTATATCCTCCAACGAACACATCTCCGTCACTGCTGTTTCACGAGTTGAGCCCAGAGAGGACAGCTGAGCTACCAACAGAGCCGCGACACCGATGAGGGGTTCCGGAATCTTGGTGTCTTGTCTCGTGGAAGGGTTAAGCCTTGATTCTAATTTGGATAGGAGGTGGTGATAAAGACCAGTATAAACTGTAGTATATGGTACCTGCACTTCCCTAAATGTACATGTCCTCCACATCGGGTACTTACCTTACCTATCATGTCCGTGTCGTGAAGTGGATGCCTCTAATTCCGCTTCATGTATCGACTGGAGTATATCTACCTAGATAAAGCCTGGAATCGGCCCATAGTCATTTATGTACTGATATACCCGGCCACCGAGGTGGCTGCGTCTACAAGCCACCTGCGGGCGTGAATTGAGCCGGAGATAATGCACCCCAAGTCTCTTGGCGACAGCCACTGTTCCAGATCGGCCAGCCACGCTGTTCACTTCGATAGACCTCACTTTGCCTCCGGCGTCCGCGTTTTGGCAAGAGCTTCTCTTGAAGTCATATTCGCCTGCAAGACATTCTATTTGGAAGATGACCTAGTTTGATATCTTGAGTCACCCTGTTTTCGCCCCTTTCTATAAAAAGGGGTCACCTTCTTTTGCCGAGTTCCCTTCCTCCACAGCCCCGCATGCGCACAGCCAACACAATGTTCAAAGACAAGCCTGAGGGAACGGGCAGCCAGCGGCCGCTACCGCAACGGCCTCATCCTGCGTTTTCTTGGTTCAGCAGGAGGAGCGAGCGTCTGCTTGTGATCTTTACCTTCTTCCTCGTGGTTTTCTATATGCTTGGGGGATTTGAAGGGGCCTTCCCAGGAGACCCTGAATCTGTGCGCCTGGAAAGACACATGAATGCCGGCACGACACTATATCCATACGAAACCAAAAAGAGCAGCATCGACTGGGGGAAGGTTGTGCCTCGTTATCCACCCAGACAGACGCTTACTCAACCGCCTACCGTGCCGGCAGGATCAGTTCGTGCGCAAATTCAACATAGATTTAAGAAAGAATCCGCCAACGACAGAAAGAAACGGGATAGAAGAAGGCGAGCAGTCAGAGATCTCGCCATACAATCTTGGTCTGCCTACCGCAAGTATGCCTGGAAAAAAGATGCCCTCCTGCCGCTCTCCGCTACCGGCAAAGACCAGTTTTCCGGCTGGGCGGCAACCCTTGTTGACTCCCTCGACACCCTTTGGATTATAGGTCTCAGGGAAGAGTTTGACGAAGCCGTTGCCGCCGTTGCCGAGATCGACTTTGCGAACTCGTCGACTCCCTTGATTAACATTTTTGAGACTAATATTCGGTATCTTGGTGGTCTACTTGCTGCCTATGATCTCAGCAAACGGGAGGTACTCCTTCAAAAGGCGACCGAGCTGGGCGACCTCATCTACGCCGGCTTTGATACTCCCACCCGCATGCCAGTGGACAACATCAACCTGTTAGTCATCAAGTCAGGCGAAGGACAATTGATCGAACCCCAAGTGGTCTCGGCCTCTCCGGGAACGCTGAGTCTGGAACTCACTCGCCTATCTCAGCTCACCGGTGACCCAAAGTACTACTCCGCCATAGCCCGTCTCAACAATCTGTTCCATGTCAATCAGAACAGGACCCTACTTCCTGGACTTTTCCCCATGTACATCTCGCTTTGGGGCCCCAAACCGGACGTCACCAGCGGCACGGCCTTCACCCTAGGGGGCGGAGCCGACTCCATGTACGAGTATTTCCCCAAGCTATCCCAACTCCTGAATGGCGCCGAGCCATCCCTGCTCTCGCTCACACATAACTTCTTGACTTCGGCATCCGCGAACCTCTTTTTTCGTCCCATGATTCCCGATCCAGCTTCTCATGACATCCTCATATCAGGGACGGCCAATATACTTCCCAACCTCGACACCAAAAAGACCAGCATCCACCTAAACCCCGAGACCGAACACTTGACGTGCTTTATAGGTGGGACATATGCCTTAACCGGACGTTTGGTTTCAAGTCCAGAATACCTAGAGACGGGAGCGAGGCTGACAAGGGGCTGTGTGTACATGTACAAATCATTCCCTACCGGGCTCATGCCGGAGCGGTTGACGATGCTGCCGTGCCCCTCGAACCATCCTTCTCTCCTAGCTGCATCGTGTCAATGGAACCAGACGCTGTGGGATGAGACCGAGAAACAGCCGGGCTTGCCAAAGGGTTTTGTCTCGTCCACGGACAGACGGTATATTCTCCGCCCAGAGGCCATCGAGTCGGTGTTTTACATGTGGCGCATCACAGGAGAGAAAGAATGGCAGGAGGCCGCGTGGGACATGTTCCTTGCTGTTGCGAACGCGACGTTTGCAAAGGAAACAGGAGGGGGGGCAAGCGTGAAGGATGTCACTATTGACCCGAGCATGGAGGAGATCCAGAGGGATGATGAAATGGAGGTTTGTGTGTCCCGCTCCCCAGCTTTTTTAACCGCGTGAAAAATGAGGCCGGGTACTGATAAAGACACGTACAACAGAGCTTCTGGATTGCAGAAACACTAAAGTATTTCTATTTAGTGTTTTCGCCGCCGGACTTGATCAGTTTGGACAAGTATGTGTTGAACACGGAGGCTCACCCCTTCCTCGTGACCAGTGCCGTGATCAAGGTCTAGAATGTGCAACGAGTAGGGACATACGAGGTATTAGTAGGATCACCACCTGGACGTTGCCATGGGCCCCGGCAGAACAATCAAGGCTTTCGTGTGAATGTGTGTGTGTGTGTGTGAATGGGTGTGTGTGTGTGTGAATGTGTGTGTGTGTGTGTGTGTGTGTGAATGTGTTGTGCGTGTACTTTGTCGTAAACAGCCACCCTCGTGGCTGGCCCCATTTCAGACCCTTGACACCGGACGCCAAACTAATGCAAAATCTTTCCCTTTGGCATAACGCTTCAATACCTTGCAAAAAAACGGGACTACCTCCTCCCACCCCGTCCTCCACCGCCACCCATCATGCCGCCCATTTGCTTCATCATGGCGTTCATGTCAAAGCCGCCCCCCGCGCCCCCTCCGCCGCCGAGCATCTTCATCAGGCTGCCCATATCTGGCATGCCACCAGCGCCAGCCCCGCCGGCGCCACCCATACTCTGCAGACGCTTCTGCATAGCAGCCAGCTGCTGGGCCTTGTTGCCCCCACCCATGGCATTCTGCGCCCTCTGCATGTTCTTCATGTTGCCGCCCATCTTCTTGGCCATTCCGGCCATCAGCCTCTGCTGCGTCAGCAAGTCCTCGACTTCGCGAACCGTCGTCCCGGAACCCCGCGCCACTCTCGTCATACGTGTTGGTTGCTCGATGAAGATCTTGCCATCCGAATCCAGCTCCTTGTCGGTCATGCTATCGCAGATGTAGATCATTCTCTTTAGTTTCAAGCTCCCTTCCTCGTCGTCCATGTTGGCCATGATGTTGCTCATGCCTGGAATCATGCCGGCCATCTTGGACAGCGGGCCCATCTTCATGATGTTCTGCAGCTGATCCCTCAAGTCCCGCACGGTGAAGATGCCTTCTGTGATGTGCTTGATTGTGTCCTTCTGGTCCAGCTTGAGCGACTGGACGTGCTCCACCAAGCCAGCCATGTCGCCCATGCCCAGCAGCTTGGAGATGAAATTCCTTGGTACGAAGCGCTCCAGATCCAGCATGTGTTCGCCAGTACCGATGAAGACAATGGGCGTGTGGGTGGCGGCGACGGCCGAGATTGCACCACCGCCGGCAGCATGGCCGTCAGTCTTGGTGATGATGATGGCTCCAAAGTTGGCCGCTTCCTTGAAAGCCAGAGCCTGTCCCTCGGCCTGCTGTCCTATGCTCGAGTCGAGTACCATGATGGTCTCGTCTGGGTCGATGGCGTTTTGGATATCCACCATCTCTTGAAACAGGGCGCTTTCTTGCCTGTGACGGCCCGATGTATCGACAATGATGACCTCGAACCTTTCCTTCTTGAACTTGTCGACGCCCTCCTTGGCCACGACGGCGGGATCCGTCTCTGTTAAGCTGCCGTAGTATGGGATCTTGGCCTTGGTCGCGTTCTGCTTGAGCTGGTCAAAGGCGCCGGCACGGAAGGTGTCGGCGCAGACCAGACAGGCTCGGAAGCCGCGTGATTGATAATGACGGGCAAGCTTGGTGCAGGTGGTGGTCTTGCCGGCACCCTGGAGGCCGACGAACATGATGACGTTGGACTTGCCCTTCTTCGGCTTGAAAGGTTCGGCATGGGGGTCAACGAGCTCTACGAGTTTGTCGAAGACGGCTTTTTGGATGAGGCGTTTCTTGTTGACTGCTGGGGGGAGCTCTTTGAAGTTTACGGCGGCTTTGATGTCTTTTCGGAGGCGACCGACGAGACGGACGTTGACGTCTGCTTCGAGGAGGGCGGAGCAAATCTGCTTGAGCATAGAATCAAAGGCCTAGTCACATGAACACGGCTCGTGTTAGCAACCAAAGGACAGGGAAGAGCTGGGAGACGCAGGGGAAGCTGGAGGGGAAGATCTCTAGAGCTACCTTTTCGTCGAGATTCGGCGCGCGCGTCAGGTCGGTGACGGCGGCGTTGATGCGCCGACCCAAATCTTGGAGGACCATGGCTCAGGGATAAGAACGGCGATCGGCGCCGGTCGGGATGCTCTGGTGATGGTTGGAGGCTGCGGTTGACAAGGTCGGGATCTGGTGGTTTGGCTGGAGGTGCGCTTCCGATGCCAGAAGTCGGGAACGCTGCAGCCCACAGGGCAAAATGGTGGGGCGAAGTCTGGAGAGATCCCCCCACCTGCATTGGGGATGGGTGGGTCAGGCGGTGAAGGGCAGACAGAACGAGGGTTAGGGGTAGGTACAGCAAAAACATCATTTTCACTTTTGACACATCTTCCTCTCCTTGTGTATTAATATTTCTTCCATGCCATGATACCTAATAAGTACATAAGGTACAATTCATGCCTTGCTTCCGCCAACCCAGAATCTGCTCGATTCGCAGATAGGAACATCGTCCTCGAAGCAGGGAGCCGGGACAGTGGCAGCCCCAAGCGCCTCAACAGTGCTAACTGCGCTGCCACAGGTCCAGGTCTGGCGCATCGTCAGCAACTTTCTGTCTATATCGAAGCTAAATGAGGCGATGGTCGAGCCTCCAGAGGGACCCAGCGGAGCACAGGTACCCCTAACTGCCAGGTCATCGTCTGTACGGCCCCCGCTCGCACATGTAAAAGTCTCGTTCGTGGCTGTATTAACAGCGACGAATAAGTTACCCTCGGTCTCAGGCGTGGACTGATAGAGTTTGGTCTGCTCCCGAATTTCCCAAGATTCCAGGTACTTCTCTGACGCAGGCACTGAAGAACAAGGATTCTGGCCTCTCGGCTGCTGCGTCGTGTTGAGGTTGATTTGTCTTGATGTCGTCAAACACCGCGTAGGGCTCCCCCCTGACCCTGTATTATCGCACGAGGTGGGCAGAACGAGCGATGCAGTTGCCAGTCCAGAGACTCTGCTCTCGTTACCATCTGTCAGCAACGACTCCCTCTTCCCCCCAGACCCCAGCCTGCTTACTCTTGATTGTCACATGCAAACGTGTGACTTGCAAACAGTATTCTTCTCTCCCAGTCCATCGCAAAGCTAACCGTGTCATCGATTGGCCTGCCAAAGATGTTCACGCAAGTGCCCCAAAGGAGGGCAGACTTGTCCTTGTTGAACCCTTTCCACTCCTCAGGCCACATACCAAAGCAGCTATAGGTCGTGCCACCTGTGGAAAGATAGAGCCCAATGACCGAGTCAGTTCCAGCTCGTCCTGGCATAGAGCGGTCGGGCGCGTCGTAGGTCCATTCGGAAATCTGCCAGGAGATTGGAGAGGGAGAAGCAGGACATGGCCGTGCTGCATGCGCTGCAGCAAGAAAGGATGCCAATAATACAATGTTTCCACACCTCATGGCGACAAACAGCATCGGTTATTGTGGCAATAGTTGTCCTTTGAAGATTAAGAAGAGCTACCTGGGCCCAGCCTCAACGGGGAAGGACATATGATAACGACCGGCAGACTCAAAGGCAATATGTGCTCTGCCGTGGGTAAATATCTATCGCGCGGGGGTGGCCAAGGTCCTGACGTTCGGCATTGGCCTGTGACAGCAGGGCCGATAAAGGCAGAATGGCTGCGCTCGCAGTGGATCCGGACATGTGTTTCCTGGTGTCATCCATCTTGGGGGTCAGAGTAGGACAGAGAATGCCATCATGATACCGCGTGGCGCTAGTCTAGATACTCTATAAACAGAAACTCGCTGAAACTCAATAAGATCTCACCCCGCCTAATTCAAGCCCCTATCGTTGCTTGGCAATCATATCTTCGGCTTGGATTCCCTTTCCTTGGACCAGAACTCCGGCCTTGTTGAGGATATCAATGGTGCTCTTGACCACCTTGAGGTCCACGCCCTGTGTCCGCTCGGGGAACCTGACGGTTTTGAGCCACTCCCTAGCATCCTCTTCCGAATAGTCCAGGTTCGTGCTAATGTACTGGACCGCCTCCTCTTGGTTCTCGTTGAAATGTCTGATGCCCTTGTTGAGCTTTTCCAGCAGGTCCTCGACCCTGCTATCTACTGTGGTGCCCTTCACCAGCTTGGTGGATGCCACAATTTTCCAACTTGACCACGGAGTATAGATCTCCCCCACCCGTCTAATCTCCCCGTTGTCGTAGTACTTCTTGGAAGTAAAGTGCTCCCACATGAAGAAGTCGGCCGTCCCATCGTTGACAGCTTTCCTGAGGTTCTCAAAGGTGTTGAGCACCACAAAGTCCGAGTATGGCGATGCGGACTCGGCTGACGTGCCTACTCCAGTGGTTGGGACGAGCCATGCCCGTTGATCGGCCAGAACATAACCCATGACATAACTGCCGGAACCGATGCGGGAGACACCAATCTTGCCACCCTTGAGCGAGTCGACAGACTGTATTTCGGGACGCTGGCTTCCCGTTGAGATTGCCCAGCCTTATGTTTGATGAGTACCTGTTCACCGCTACTGATTCATTGGAGACATGCACTTACAGAGTGGCGTCTCGACGTATGTTCCCACAATTCTGTATCCCCCATCGTTTTCCTCGGATACTTCGGTCTTTCCAAGCCCTGCAATCCACCCTTCCGTCAGACCAATGGCAACATCAATCTCACCAGCTCGAATCGCCGTGATCATGTGCCCAGTGCCCGAGGGGAAAGAGATCAGTTCAGCGTCGAGTCCGAAGTGTTTGTGTGCGAAGTGGATTGGCGTGGAGAAGTGCTCGGGCACAAACCCGATCCTGAGAGGCTGGGAGTCCATGGCTTTGCTGGTTGCTGATTGCTCTTCACTGTCGCGAGGGTTGAGACTTCCTGAAGCGCTGACCGACAATGATTGCGATTTTTGTTTATGTTTTCACATAAGAGAAGTGAAGGCGTCACCTATTTTTCCACAGGTTTAAATGACGCAATTGCGGGGCGGCACGGAACCATTCTGGAACAAACGGAGCGAAGCCGACCCCACCATCGACCGCCATCTGCCACAAGGAGAGCCTGTCTTTAGGATGCCACCATGTTGCGAATTGAGAGTTTCATATCTTCTTGCTGCAGCACGAGTCAGCGTGGCTTGGTAGGTAGGTGGCGAGATAGCCAACGTAGGTACCTACCTACCTAGGTACCATGCCACGCGGTGGACAAAAAAATTGGTACTGCAAATGCCCCCCCACCACCACATCAAACACCACCCACACATCAAAACTCAACGAAATACAGCCATT